>JAPJBO010000584.1:0-145330 GCA_030068145.1 Diplonema papillatum
GGCGTCGGCCACCGGCGGCCCGGCGGCAGCGAACCCCCGCAGCACGTCCGGCCCCAGGAGCGCGCCCATGGACCCGGCAGCCGACGAGTAGTTCGGCACGTACGGCGCCGGCGGCGCCGCCGCGCCCGCCGCCGACAAGTCGGCGGGCAGCGCCGCCCGGCCCAGCAGCGGCGCCGGCGGCGCCGCCGCCGCCTCGTCTCCGAACACCTTCAGCGGCGGGGTGGCCGGCTTCGCGGCCTTCGAAGCCGGCTGCCGGCTCCTGCAAACGTGCACGTTGTTGCAGTCGGACCCCCATTTGCATGCCTTCTTCTGGTGGGGGCGGCACACCCGCAGCGTCGGGATGGTCAGCACGCCGGCGCCCCTGGGCGCCTCGCCCGCGATGGCGTAGAGCCCCCTGGTGACAGCCAGCAGGGCCTTCGGCGTCTTCACCCCGGACTCACCCACCCGGAAAGTCGGGGGGCCGCAGGGGTGCTGGTCGTCGGCCAGCGGCTCGGCGCCTTCGCAGCACGACTTCGACTGCGAGCAGCACGGCATCTTCCACATCGACCGGACGTGCCGCAGGTACGCTACGTCGACGTGGATGCAGCGGCAGTCGGTCGCGCACGGGTGGACTTCGAACTCCTTGCACAGGATCCCTACCTCGGACAGCTTCGCCTTGCCTGCGAGCGCTTTGCACAGCGCGTCGAAGCCGGCGGACGGGTGGACCCGTTCGACAGGGACCGCGAACGTCTCGGCTTCGACGGGGCACTGCACTTGGATCTCGACCGGCAGCTGGCGGTCCGTAGGATTCGCCGCGCGGAGGGCGGCTACACGCTTCCGGTCGGCGTGGATGCTGTTGCAGGTGGCCTGGGCGCGGCACTGGCGGGCCTGGTACTTCTTGCAGAGGAACGGCCGCTTCGTGTTACCCGACTCGCTCAGCCGGAGCTCAAGCCCGGCGGTCATGTACAGCTCAGTCTCCGGAGAGTCCGGGACGTACCGCAGCTGGTACGGCTTCTTGTTCGTCGGGTCGAAGATCGTGATGGTCTGCCCTTCGCCGCCCTCCGACGTCTCCGGCGTCGAATCCAGCGGCTCCGCCGCGATCCCCGAAGAACTCCCCTCCTCCGAGTACTCCGACGCGTTGCGCGCCGCGGCGAAGCTCGCGTGCTGCATCGATGCCATATGTATGTTCCGGCTTTTCACGAAAAAAACTTTGCGCGGGCTCCAAAAAGAAACGAGCTCGCGGCGGCGGCGGGGAGGAGAAGTAAGATCCGGTCTTTTCTCTTTTCGGACTGTATTTCGCAAGACTTTTTTTTTTTAGAAGTCGGGGGGTGTCCGGTTGACCGTTGGTGTCTTTTTTTTTTTCCAGGTGGTTTGTCTTTTTTCTCTTGTGTGTTTCCGACGATCCCGTGGGACGCACAGATTGGTGTCTTTCTTTCTGCCTTGTGCCGCCAACTCAGGCGAGTGGTTCTTCTCGCGATTGAAGGGAAGGGAGAAAGAGAGAGAGAGAGAGAGGGTTGCTAGGAGTGGACTGCTTGTAACGGGTTCGTCTTCTAATTCCTTTCTGTTTCTACCACTGCTGGGCGTTGAGTTGTGTTGTGTATGTTTTTCCGTTCTTTTCTTCGGCTTGTTGCTGGAATTTGGTGGTGTTGTTGGTGCTGGTGGTGCTTCTTTTTCGTTTCCTTTTTAATACACGAGTTACAGAAAGTAAAACCTACGTTGGGCTTGATCGCACTGACTCGCACGCGAGACTGTCAGTACTAGACTATTGAAGAATGGCAAGCACGTTGGTCAATATTACTCCCCTCCTTGGTTCGCACGTTCTATGCACCTGTGACAGTTCCTACGAAGACTGGAAGTTGAAGCTACCATTCGTCGATAGTTTTTAGGGGGCAATTTCGTTTTGAAACTCTGGGGGGTTAAACTCTCCGGGTGACGTTCGGCAATCGGAAATGTTTCTTGATGAGGAACTGACCAAGTATCTACAACCGAGCGCCTGGGTGCCAGCATATCGGCGGGTTTGCCCGCAAAAGAGATTGGTGTGGGAAGCTTTTCACTCCAAACGAAAGCAGTGAACGAACCTCACGATGCCCGCGATCACGGTGTCTCACATGCGTCGTCGTCAACATTTTTGTAGTTTTTGTAGAGCATTGTGGAACAAGCCGGAGGATTGTAGGCACGAAAGAGAATGCTCGGCTGCAACCACACCGTGTTTTGCCCGGAGGGGAGAGCCGTTGAGGTTCGTTCTTGATGGTCTCGTTGGTATGTTCTGGTGCTCTGTGGGACTTTCCACGGCGCCACTTTTCTGAGCAGTGTCTCGGCGTAGCGCGCGCCAATGCAAGTTGCAGAATCGCGGTTTCGCCCGAAACGAGCACTCGGGGCTAATTCTTGCTCGCGACCACACAACGAGGACTCAACTCGAGTTGCGCGCGAATATGAAGATGCCTCAAAGGGGATCGATGGGTTGGGAACGGAGATGAGGCAGACCTCAGGTTAGGTGTAGGCGGAAACTATGGATCGCATTGCTTAGTCTGTGGAGCCGGAAACGTACGCCCACACAAAGAGTGCTCTTCATTCCGAAGAGTAATGCGATACTGTGTAGGTCTGACAGCGAGTCAAGCAAGGGCGCTACCCGAATCAGCAATTGCATCGGGTTTGTATTGATGACAACCGCTCCTCTCGTCGAGGATTTTGCCATTCTGCTTGGACTCGCGAGGACCTTGAAAGGAAGAGCGTGCTCGGTCTGGAGGCATCAAATGGTACAGGGAGGCAGAGCCACACCATATCGAGGCCAGGTCAAACCTGCTGCAGTCGTGGTGGTGACACAACAAAGAAGCACGCAAGTGTCGAATGTGCGCCGCACTGACTCGGCCGCAGAAGTCACCCGAAGCAGGAGAGGTTCGCAACATTTTCTTGTTTTGCACAATTGCGAGCCAGTTTAATCAGGTTCCGAGTGTCTGCTGGGGACAAGAAACAACGATCGGGCAACGAAGAAGAAACATAGACTGCTTTTCGTACTGTGAAACATCGGAGGCTTGGGCTTGGTCTTCGTCTGCAAGCCTGGGCTCTTCTTCGGTTTAGGATACCCCTGCGGCACACGCTGTAGAACACGGATACAATCGGTATGCAAGCGGTTGCTGCGAGGTGTGAACCGCCCGCATCGCAGGCTACAGAACGGTGCAGATTGCGACACGCAAGTCGAACGCAAACGACCGACTGCGACGATGGTACGGTTCGAGAGCTGAATTGTGTGCCAGCAGGAGCGTTCCAATCAGGAGCGTTCCAATCGTTCACCGAACCCAAGATCCTTGCACGGCGCCGTGACGAACAGGACGTGACCGACGTGAGATTGTACGGCTGCATGTGGAAAGGGCTGCCAATGATGAGCTTGCTCTCACGAGGCGTTGGTCTTGGGTCGCGTTTTGAGAGTGAAGAACACGGCAGCAGCCGCGTATGCGAAGGACGTGACCAGCAGCGCGGAGCCGCACGAGAATGCATCGGCGATGAAGCCCAGAGCAAGCGGGCCGATCAAGAAGGCGACGTCCCCGGCTTGCCTGGAAAGGGACAGCGCTTCGCCCTTCAGGTGCGGAGGCGCGATTTCCGCGGCCAAAGCCTTCAACCCCGGGTGCATGATCGACGTGCCCAGCCCCCAAACGACAATGGCCGCCAGGAACCCGGCGTGCGTCTGGCAGACCGCGAGGCACGCCGACGACGCGGCGCACACTATCGCGGCGGGCACGATCGCCGCGTTGCGGCCCAGCCGATCGGACAGGTACCCGCCCACAGGCGCGCCGATGAGCCCGGCTGCGGAGCTCGCGCTGAAAAGGATGCCGATCTCCCCCGTGGTAGCCCCCAACAGGGTCCCCGCGTGCAGCGGCAGGAGCGTCAGCTGCGCCGTGTACCCCAGGAACAGCGCCCCGGTCATGATGGCCACCCCTTGCTGGTCCCGGCTGTCGCGCAGCATCATCCATGCCGTCGTGGGTTTGCCGCCATCCGAGTCGGTCTTCTTGCGCTGCTCCTCCTCTCCGCCGGCGTTTTTCCCGCTGCAACCGGCCGCCGGCGCGCCGTCTTTCGCGGGGAAAAAGCGGTGCGTCGTCTGCCGCCACTTGCGGCGCGCGTCGATGTCGCTCTGCGTGTCGTCGAGGAACGAGAAGCACAGGCTCGCGACGGTCATGGTCCCGGCGATGATGGCGAAGGCGGGGCGGATCCCGTACGCTTCGACGAGAAACCCGCCGAGGGCCGGGCCCATCACGAACGCGGCGGTGACCATCGTCTGCTGGACGCCGAGGATCTGCGCCCGGTAGGCCGGCATCTTGTCGGTCACGTCGGCCATGTACGCGGACGTCCCCGCCATCGACGCGGCCGTGCCGACCCCGACCACGAATCGCGCGGGCAGCACCGTGGCCAGCGAAGTCGCGTACCCGGTCGCGAAGGCCCCGGCCGCCGCGATCAGGCTCCCCGCGATGATGAGCGGCTTCCTGCCGTACGTGTCGGCGGCCTTGCCGGCCTGCATGTTGATCAGCACCCGCGCCACCGACGGCGCGCTGAGCACGGCGCCGACGCCGCTCGCCCCCAGCCCGAGCTCCGCCGCGAACATGGGCAGGGCCGGGATGATAATCCCGAACGACGCGTTGACCAGGAACTGCGAGCCGGTCAGTATCGCGATGGCCCGCGCGGTCTTCCCGGTCCAAGGCGACTCCACGCCCGCGTCGGACCCCGCCTGCGCCCTCTCGCCGCGCCGCGGCTGCTCGTCCGCAACGCAAGGCGCTGCCTGCGAAGGCGAGACGACGGCCTGCGCACCCCCGCTTCCAGCGGCTGCCGGCTCAAGGGCCGCCTCGTTAGTGCCTGTGACGCTCGGTTCCTTCGGGCGGAGGCCGTCGACGATGGTCGTCGTTTCGCCGGTGAACAGCGCGGGCGGGTCGTCGTCTCTCGCCGGGTCCCGGAGGAGCGCCGCACTTTGGGGGGTGTCCGCCGCTGCGCCTTCGAGGCTTGCTGTTCCTGCCGCAGTCGGAGGGCTCTGAGGGGGCGCAAGATCCCGTTCCGTCTGGGTCCTCCCCTCGGCGGGGCTTCCGGCTTCTGACGAAGTCGAGGGGCCCTGAGGGGGCGCGAGTTCCCGTTCCGTCTCGCTGGAAACCGCAACGGGGGTCCTCCCGTCGGCGGGGCTTCTGGCTCCCGACGAAGCCGAGGGGCGCTGAGGGGGCGCAAGGTCCGGCATCTCGTTGGAAATCGAGGCGGGGTCGCTTCTGTCGCCGGAGCTTTCGGCTCCTGCCGAGGTCGAAGGGCTCTGAGGGGGCGCAGGATCCGGTGCTGTCTCGTTGGGAATCGAGACAGGGTCGCTCCTACTGGTGGAGCTTTCGAATCCTGCCGAATTCGAGGGGCTCTGAGGGGTCGCAGGGCCCGGTTCTGTCTCGTTAGAGATTGGTGCGAGGTCGCTCCAATCGGCGGGGCTTTCGGCTCCAGGGCCCTGAGGGGGCGCAAGACCCGGTCCCGTCTTGGGAGTCAAGACAGGGTCGCTCCCGCCGGCGGGGCTTTCGGCCCGTGCCCCCCGCGAAGGATCACGCGGGGGCGCAAGGTCCGACCCGGCCGGCGCCGCCCGATGCGGGGCGGCAGCGGGCCGCGCCTCGTGCGGGGGACTTTCGGTTCCTACCGACATCGAGTCTCCCCGCGAATACGCCCGCGGAGGCACACCTCCCGGTTCTGCGCCCGCATGTTGTCCCTTCTGTGCCTGTTCTTCGGCGACGTGCGCTGTCGAGTCTCCTCGCGGGCTAGCTGATCGCGCCTCATGCGGGAGACTTTCGGTTCCGACCGACATCGAGTCTCCCCGGGAGTACGCCCGCGGAGGCACACCACACGCATGTTGTCCCTTGAGTGCCTGTTCTTCGGCGACGTGCGCTGTCGAGTCTCCTCGCGGGTGGGCGGGCCAGGAGCCTAACTGGCCGGCGGGCACACCACTCTCGGCCGAGTCCCCCCCCCGCAAACCGGGCGCAAACGCCCGGTCCGCGGCGGCAGGAGCGCCGCCCTGCGGGGCCAGCCGCGGCCGCGAAAACCCCCGCAATACGGGACCTGCGGGGGGCCCGTGCGCCGCGGGTTCCCCGGCGTCGCTGTCGCAAAGCGGCTCCGCCGCCACGGAGCTGCGCCAGGCCCGCTGCTCTCTCAAGGGGAACCAGCGGCGGGCCACGCCGCACGGCGCGCGGGTGGCCGGCCGTTGCGGCCAAGACAGGCGGCCGGCGGGGGCCTGCCACGCCTGCCGCATCGACCGGCGCGCGGGGTGCAGCGGGGCCGGCTTCGAGCCGAGCGCGCGCGCCAGCAGGCCGCCCCCGTCCCCATGCGGGGCCGGGGCCCCCGTTCCCACGCGCCCCCACCCCCTCCTCATGGTCGATGCCCCCTTTCCGCCGCCCGCCTCCGCACACCAACGAGAGGCCTGTTGGTTTGGATTTGGTCGTGGGTCGGTGGGCCTTGCGCTCTGCGCAAGACATTTCTGCTTCCCCCCGCCGAGGAAAAGCTAAAGTCCCCACCTGGCTGGCTAGTTGCTTCTGCACACACGGATTCACGAGCCGAAGTCCGCTTGTCGCAGGCAACGGACACGCAACGGATCCGAAGACCCAGCATCCCAGGCTGTCGCCATTGAATCAGAAAACGACAAAGAGCGGCTGTAGCTACCTTTCGCCATTCGACACTTACCAATTGAAGCGAGTACTTACGAGGGTCTCTTTGCTAGCGAGCCTTGTTCGACAGGTTTTGCTGGTGATAGGTTAGTGTTTCCCTGCTCTGCGCATAGGGCTTTCTCAGCTACAAATGCGGTTACACGCGGAACGTCGCCTTGTCCACGGGATAGCTCACTAGAGAGCTAAATTTGAGAATTTCAAATTTACCAAACCTCCAGACTCGGAAAAGGCTTCCCTCGGCGAGTTGCGCGGATTCCCCCGACGCAACGCTGGAAGTCGACACACATGAGCAGCTCCTTCGGTTCTCAGTTTCAATGCGCCAAAGAAGCTCGATTCCAGTCAGAAAGAAACGATCACGAATGGCCAACGCGCACAACAGAGCAGCGGGCCTCCTTGAAAACTCCGGTGCTAGCAGCAGTTCGTGCATCAGGACGATGGGAAGAAGCAAGGACCCAAGGCATGCGGTTCGCGCGATTAAGATAAACCTTCCAAAACCGAATTATCGCCCCTTCCAAGTCAGCAATGACTCCCCCGGCGGAAGACGAACTCAAGGAACACTGGCTGAGCAGATGATCAAAGGCGTAGTCGGCGTTAGTAGAAACAGAAAACGTGCTGGTGTGCGACCTCCCGGGGGGAGATCGCTCCCAACTCGAGCCGGGTGGTTTGCAAGAACGTGCTTGGAATGGGTATGTGCTCAACACCGCTCTGGTCCCGTCCGCGCCGTGTTTCGGTCCTTTAAGCCACGGACACATAGCGCGGAATCTGAGTGTCAGCAGACAGGACAGCGGTGTGAGTCTGGTTTGCCAGGCGGGGGGCGGCTGTTTGTAGCTCGTCACAGCCAGGACCACCCCGTGCTACCCGAGCACAGGCGGATCCGTTACGGGGAGGAGGCCCCTACAACTCGAGCCGGGTGGTCGTTGTTATTGGTGCTGGTTTTGAGGGATAAGGGAAAGGTAAGAAATCTTCTTGCGGTGGCCTCCGCCGGTCTGGTAGTTCGTGCTACCTCCGTTCTTTTACGCTCGTTCTTTTCTCTACTCACTACTGTACGTACTCTTTCACTCTTTTACTCTCCTTGGCTAGCCAAAAAAGACTCCTGCGGCCGACACCACGAACACATTCGCAATGAATGTGGCCCTGAGCCCCGTTGAGCAGGGGTTGCCATGTAGCCCGCATCGGCCTGAGTCAACACGAGCCGGGTGGGGGCTGTTTCCGGAGCAGCCGTGCGGAATTTTTTATTTGCTGGGGTGCAACGCAAACGTCTTCTGTTCCGCCTCGGCTAGCCTTGTTAATTGGTTCCGCTTCAGCCTCCTGTGGGGCAAGACTCGAAACGCGAAAATTCGAGTCAATCCTCCGAGCGAAACTGAAAGTTCTCGCCTAGTTGCCTGGTGCTGTCTACAGCGCCTGAAGCACGACCGATCAAGGAGGTAGTCACCTGTTGACAGATACTCTGCATTCTAACCTCAAACTATTTGATGGACCACGGTACGTCATAGTGTGTCAAGGAGGAACCGACCGGGTCAGGGTCATCAGCTGGAGGAGGACCACAACGAACCCGTCAACGTGCGCCGTGGCGACGACCCCTGTGTGCGGGAGGGAAAGGCCCGCGGCAGCCGCGCGTGCTCGCCCCGACAACTCGACGAGCGCGGCACCGGTGGAGACCGGGGAACCGGCTCCTGCCTCCGGGGGCGGGACCACGCTGCGGAGGTCGGACACGAGGATTTCGGGCGGCGTGTACAACGCCTGCTGCCCCAATGCCTTCGCAGCCACCTCCTTGACACCCCAAAAAGAAGCCAAGGACACCGGCGTGATGCGCGGTTGCTCCTCGGGTCGCATCCAAAGCCTACTCCGCTTCGTCAGAGCCGCAAGCGAGGCAGGTTGCAGCCGAGCGACACGGCTCAGTTGGACGACGTCCACCCCAACTCCTCGTTGGTTGCTCACGACGGCCACGCAAACACCCGAATCGTGAGACAAGCTCGAAACCCCACGCTTCCGCGGTACCTCGGGTAACCCCGCCAAGGCAAAGCGCGCGGAGAGGCTTTCGAGCACTTTGTGCTCCGCGGATCGCGCGAAGATGTAAGGCGGGAGGTCGACGTTCGCCCGCCGCAAATGCCGAGACATTCCGTCCTTGTCCGCCGCGTTGAAGGCCGCAGGCACCGCGCCCCCGGCCGCGCCGCGGGACAGGTAACAGCCGGCTGCTCCTTCCCAAGCAGAGCAGTTCACGAGAAGCGACAAACCCTCAGCGCCCGCCGAGCGACGGACCCGCTGCGCCGCCGCCTCCGCAGCGCCCTGGAGGAGCCTCGCGATGGACGCTGGAGACGCCATGGCTCACACCCCGTCTCCACCCCCCCTGCGTTGCACGTACGCCACGCCGAGAGGAAAACTGCGGAAAAGCCCGCGGGTGTGTGCCTTCAAGGGACAACAACGCAACGCCGATTGGCAACGCGCACAGGATGCTTTCTCGCTGTGTCCCTGGACCTGGATTCTGGATGGGGGCGGAAAATGCTTCGCGGTAGCCTGGGGCTGCCTCCCTTGTAGGAAGAGGTAGGCGTGGGCGGGAGGAATGCCAGGAACAGAACAATTTCGCTCGCGCAGGGTTTCCGAGACTCGGCCATGTTGGCAGCCGTTGGGCGAAACTTGGACAGGCCCGAAGACTGGGAATCTAAGCCGCGGAGTTCTCGTCGGTCCCAACGCTCACTAGTTGCGAAACCGACGGACTCACGTAGGTAGTACCTTGCTGTACCTCAGGATCATGGTGGCATACCACGTAGCTACGTCAATACCATAGACAAATGGTACAATGTAGCACGTCGGTATACATACACCAACACAAAGTAGTTACCATGCAGTGTAGGTATGTGCTACCACTAGCCGCATTTGGCGAAAGGAGCTGCGCTGCAGGGATGATCGTGGCGCATAATCGGACGCACAATGTATAGAGGTGACTACACGCGTGAGCTCAGCGATCATCTGAGGTGGCTGCTATTCGAGAATCGAAGCGAACCTAAAAAAACGGCGGTACTTTTTTTCTTTCCTTGCTGCACAGCTACGCGTTCGGCGAGGGATCGTGTGTTTTCTTGCTTTCGCTTTAGTGAGCTGCGGCAGGCACAGGAGACGGGGTAGAGAGGGAATAGAACGAGAACGGGTTCACTCCGGGCAGAAGCACAACGGGAAACCACAGCCTGCAAAGGTCGTGGTCGATGGAGCAAGAACACGCTCCAGCATGTATCCCTCAGAGGGTTTTGATTGGAGCTCCTATGCCGTCGAGCATACACGGTGGAGTCCAGCCTCAGGAGCTGGAGCTAAGAAAGCGGGTGTCACCCGCTTTTTCGGGTACGGATTTGCACACGTTTTGGTAGAAGCACACCCGCTTTTCGGGTGTGTGTTTAACTCCAGCTTCTGAGGTTGAAACCCTGATGAATCAGTGATTCTCCAATACAAATATTGTATCGTGGCATCGCTGATGCACTGGCCAAAGCTCTTCTCCCTGTCACTACGGATACTCTTCTGCTAAGAAAGAGCTAGGGCGAAAAGTCGTGGTGCAGTGTTTATGCAGAAGAACTCTGAACACTGCATCTCCGAGTATGTGTTCTCCGAGGAAGCGTGTAGGTTTGTTATTGATTTGGGTGCTCGTCACCGAGCGGAGAGGATATGGGGAGGAACAGGCGGGAGCTACACTTACAGTCTGCAGTACCGCATGCACGCGCATGCCCCAGGTTTTCCCAGGACTTAGTAAGTCCTGCGTGTTGGTGATCCGCCGAAGCTTCTCACGGTAAGCCGGTAAATGACGATCCAAGACCCGACGTGGGCTGGTCATGTTTCAACCCGACGGGTTAGAACTACAACTGCGGTCAGAATTGCCAGTCATTGACCGGTTCCCCAATGTGTCGAAGATTCCCATATAAAAATAAAGAAATAAACATTTTCTTTGTTACTCGCGCATGCTCCGCGAGGAAGGCACATATGGCAGAAGCACGCTTGAGCGTCGGGTAAACCCCGACGCACAACCACCCAACAACTGCATGCGGCTTGCACCCGCTGGCAGGAGCGGGCATGACGCAGCCGTGCCGAAGGTAAGACAAGAGGAAGTAGTACGCGGGCAAAACAACAACACAGCCTCAGTGTGCCTGTGACTTCGATTCGGCCTGAACAACCAGTCAGGCCAGGCAGACGCGTTGCCGAGATAAAATGCACCGACACCCTTCAGCCGAGGCCATCTTCAGCCAGCGGGAGCCAGATCCTTGCGCTGAGTCCTTCGGTGACATGCCCACGGCTGATAGACCACCGCCGCCCTCCCGCTTGCACTCATCCGAAACGCCCGGAGACGCGGCAGAAGAAGGATCGGAGCCGGCATCTTCCCTTTGCCCTGAAAGTCGTGGGCGGTACGCGGTGGTAAGGCAAGGCTGCCGCTAAGCCCTGGCGAGCTCTCGGCCAACCTGCGCCGCAGCAGTTGCCGTATGCCGTCGCACGTCAACCAAGTGCACGCCTTCTGCCGCTGCAGCCGGCTGGGGGGGCTACCTAGCGCATCCCGGGGCCCTGCGATGGCTACGATAGCCGGGCGACAGGGAATGGTGCGCAGCGTGCGAAACGTGGAGCATCACGTCGACGCGGACGACTGTCGCCGGTGTGAGGCCTGGTTAGAGGTTTTGTAACACTTGTTGCGTGCAAACGAGTGCCGCTGGCTGGCAAAAAAGGCAGGCGCTTCGTTTTGTTCGTGCGTGCCGGTTGATCGGTTTCCCACTTGTACTTACCCTGTGCAATTTTCAGGTAAGGAACTCTGGTCAACCACAAAACACGCTGCCTACGTCTTTTTAGCATGCACAGTACATTGAAGGGCAATCCGCAAGATTGGTAGTACTAAAAGAACAGTCGGGCTTGCGTCGACCTTCACCTGGCGAGGAGAAGAGATGATGCTTAGTTTTTGGAACGGTTCTTGTGCTACGCGGACGGTTTTTTGAAGTCTCCGTTTGACTTGTGAGGCGGGGGGGGGCTTTTACTTTGTTCTCTCACGTTTCGTACGTTCTTTTCGAGGTAACGAGAACATTTCGTCTCTGCGGCGAGAGGGGGAAAACCTTAGTATAATGTTTAGGCAGAGCACTGTCGGCGGGGGAAAATCTTAGTTTAATGTTTATGCAGAGCACAGCGTCTCATGCATGGTTGATGCTAGCATCAAGTCTTCTTCGAGGAAGATGTCGTCTAGGAAAGGGATGCAAAATAGAAAATAGACAGTTGTAAAGAGGGGAGTGTACGGCTCCCAAAGTGGGGAATGAAACCTTGAGGGACTAGCCCCCTGTGTTTTTTCACCGCGGCGGGGGAGGGAGTGACGGTCGAACTGCAAAGGATGGTTGGCACGGAGCTGACACCGTGCTACTTTCCCCTACCTGCAAAGATCGCCGAGCACTTGGAACGCTAAGCCCGGTTGCTGGCGGTATTGCCACGTAAGCCGGTCCACTCCGTTCCCTGAAACTGCGTCAAATTGACTACCGCCGGAGTCCCACAGTCTACCAGGACCATCCCTATCCCCAGGAGCTGCATAGAATTGCTTAGAGCTGTCCATCACAGTGTACGGTACGGGTACAGCGGTCTAACAGGAGGGAGTGAACTGGCTTAACCGCAGCGTCGAAGGCGCCCCATTGAAAGGGGAGGAGCCAACAAACTGCTGAGGAGATATGCAGAAACAACCGTCGAAACCGGACACGCCACGGCAGGAGAAGGAAATGTGAGATGGGGGGGGAGGAAACGCAAGACCGTGCGTGGGATGGCATGTGCCCAGCTTGCGCCGGGTATCGGTCCTTTAAGCCACGGACACACCAGGCGGACCATCATCAGCGCGGAACCTAAGTGTCTGCCGTCATGACAAGTGAGCCTGGTTTGCCGGGCAGCTGTTTGGTGGCACAGCCAGGAACACCCATGGTGAGCACAGACAAACCAGGCTACGCGAACTCGTCTCGGGAAGTGAACACCGCACAACCACGTCTCGCCGTCGGGGTTGCCGTGTGCACCAATGGTTGAAGGACTAAAGGGAGAAACGGGCGCTGGCGGGAAACGAAGGAAGTGTGAGCCGAGGGTGGGAGGGGGAAGGGCGGGGTGGGACAATACCATTAAAATCTTCGCGGGCGTCGCTGGGCGGCAAGGGCTGGATCCAACAAGCGGGGTGCCTACCGTCTGCGTAAGACACAAGTTCTTCGATCGCCGCTTCTGCGGGACAAACGGTTGCCACATGGTGATGTTCGTCGCTGAATGGCAGAGCCCGCATCCCTCGATTCGCAGGACCAAGTGCGGGCTGTGATCACATCGTATTGTTCGTCGCTGAATGGCAGAGCCCGCATCCCTTCGATTCGCAGGACCAAGGGTGGGCTGTGATCGCATCGTATTGTTCGTCGCTGCCAGAATCAGCACCCGGCAAGTATACTGCGTACGCCGATCAACTCCTTCGTCCATCTTTCTGCTTGCACTCGCAGGTTTGACTGCTGCCGACGCCGAAGGAAGCGAGGGACGGCCATCTCTGCTCTGAATCGGCTTCCGTTGCTCGGTCCGGTCGTTAACTCCACGTTCAGCAACTGCGATTGAAAGGGCGCTGCTGCCGCAACACCGCACGGAGGCACACCGTGAACCCGGGCTTGGCTAGACTGCAACGGCGGTCGTGAAAGCTGTTCGGAGGGCAGTCACGCGGGGCGATTTGCGCGGCTCGGCAGGTTGGTATTCCCCTCCTTGAACTACCCTGACCCCAAATCCTGGACGTGGTTTCTGGAAGCAATTGATCATGATCAGAGGGTACTCGAGCGGTATAGTTTTGTGCACGCGTGTACTAGTAAATGGCCTAGAAAAAGAACACCGTCCGCAAACTTAGAATCGCCAGCCATTTTTCGTGCTGCGATCATCGGTAGCCTTGCCGCTGCGGAATGGGATAAGAAACGTGATCTTCGTGTGTTTGCCTACTTTCTATCAGCTTCTGCTTAACGCTGCCGCCCCGTCCACATACTACCTGCGTTTCGTACGGGCACATCTCCTGTATGATTTTGCAACTGGCGTGAGTTCGCTTTGTCTCCCACAGCACCTAAACAGCGCACACGGCATGCAAAGCCCATCATCAATCTCCACCTGTGGGCTACCTCCTGCAGCTAGCACCGCCACACAGCATGCAAAGCTTGTCGTTGTCCTGCACAGCTTTCTTCCCTCGGCAGCTGATTGACCGCAACGACACTGTTTTCAGCGCAGCATCGAGCTCAAGGTTTGTTCCGCTGTCGCGCTTGTGATATTTCTACGACCACTCCTCAGTTCTGGTCTTCAGCACACTTGCTGCGCAACTCAGAAAGGCTTTCTGGAAGAGGATGGGAAAAGAAGGCGTTCCGGCAATCCCCTCGGTTGGAAAAAAAGGAAGGAACAAAAAAGGTACAGGTTCAGTGCGCGGGAGGGGTGCTCTGTTTGCATGCTGCCCCTTCCCTTTCCTCCTTCCCACTCTTTTGCCACCAGGGGAAAACGGGTTCCCCACTGGACCAGACGGAACGGTGGCAAGCTTTTCGGACCATGTTACCCATGAAGAAGAACTCCGAGGAGACAGGAAGGTTGGTGGAGACATGGATGCCATAGCGGACCTACTTTTGCAATGGAACCCCCTTGCATACCTCTTGACGGTGGTGCCATGGTGTGTCAATGGAACCCCTTGCATATCATTCTAACGCAGCAGATCTACTCTTTCTGCCTACCTACATGCATATCATCTGAACAGGAGTATCAGCAGACCTACTGTTTCGATGGAAACACACTGCATGCCATCCTCGCGGTAGGCCTGCCCAGAGAGCCGGAATGCTCTCGTTGGCGAGTTCACAACCCGGATTAATTTTAGGGTGTGAGCTACGAACCTACTTCCACTGGTGTGTGGAACGGCATCTTGCCGGTACCTACGCAAGCTGCTTGGGGGGACAACTGGTGTCAGGGCACACGATTCGTTGCATCACATGCGATGCTTCCATAGACGCGAGTTTGGGTGACACCGCCGGCAGGTGCTACCCGCCTTCTCTGCACCCCGCAGCGGGGTTTCCGCAGCGGGGTTTCCGCAGTTCGCTTGAGGGAGCAAAACTTTCGGGCTTTTGAGGTTGTATGTGCGAAGGCCTGTGACTTTCGTTCTTCGGAAAAGCTTGTCAAACGCTTGCTGGGCGATTTGATTCCACGAGTTTGCTTGCTGTAAGTATTAGATGCCCGGAAGTACTGCATATCGTGCTGCCGGGTTGGCTGAACACATCGCGTGGAGCACAAAAACCGTCCACGGATGAAATGGTACAAAAAATAAACGAGCGGGGATTGATGGTGTGCGCGCTGGAGACTACTTGAATCTTTCGAAGACACCTTTGCAAACGGTGGCCCGCGCGTTGTCTACTCAACCTTGTAAAACACGGTGGAAGAAACGAGTGGACACGTAGCATCAGAGGGTGTGGGGGTCGAGAGTCGTCGGTGCTGTCGCCAGAGACCCGGCTGCGCTGGGCCTTTTCCCCCCGGCGTTCACGCGCTCAAACCTTCGCACACAAACCTTTTGTTTGTGCGCACGAGCGGAGCTCACCTGCTTTGGTAAGTTTGCATGTAGTACGCTGCCACTACAAATTCTTAGTACCAACAATGCATTGTTAACACAAGAAAATCCGGCGGTTCGCAACGGCACAAGAGAAGGGCGGCGGAATTCACCGATCGTTTCATCGCGGTGCCGCAATTGTGGTTGAGGAGTCACTCTAGCGGATTCTCCCTCGGTGTGGGTGGTGTGCGGAAGCACATCGACCTGCTAATTTTGCTCCATATATGATGTGTGAAGATCCGGACCCACTTGATACACACGCTCGGTCCTCTTTCGATCGGTGTTGGTTTGTTTGCAGGCAAAGAAAGACATAGTCTGGCGCACCTTGAGTTGTGTTGAGGACAAGAGTTGGCGAGTTCGCTGGACGGGCTATTTGATGATTTTAGAGTATTTTGGGGTTTACATGGCGGGTAATGTAGATGGTGCCTTTGTGTGTAGCGCGTATACCATTGGCCAAGAAGCTTCGCTCCCGTGTGTTCTTCCCCTCTGCACTCGTGCTTACAAAAAGGGAGGTGTCGCTGCCCGACTGTGGAATCCAGCTGCCCGGAGTTCGTCTTGAGATTGTGTTGTTTGTGAGTCTGTTGCCAGCTCAACAAGGAGAGCAAAGAAAGGAAAAGGTAGGTTCTCGTGATTGTGTGGGGGGGAGAGTATGCGCTCAACACCGCACTACCATCTGCGCCGTGGTTCGGTCCTTTGAGCTTTGGGGGGAAGAAAAGGTCGCTTGCGTTTTAGCATTTATTGTGGTTTTCTTCTAGACTGGTTATTCTCTTCTAAAAACTCTTTGCTGTTTACACCACCGTGGGTTCTTTTTTCACTCAGGACTTTTTTCCCGATTGTGTTTTGTGGGTCTTGTCGTGTGAGTAGACCCACATGACCTCACGTCCGTTCAGCATGGGTTCGGTAGCTACAGCACTTGGGATCCCTTCCGTCATGTAGATAGACCCGCATGACCTCACGTCCGTTCAGCACATGTTCGGTAGCTACAGCACTTGGGATCCCTTCCAAGCCGGCGCCTAGTAAAAAAGAAGTGCGTAGTTTTGTTTTATTCTTTTACTTGTTAGTTGTCGACAACTTGTTTTTGTGTTGAGGTGTCATTCAGATGTAAATCTAAAGCCGCCCACGTCAAATTTTGTTAAGCAGCGGCTGCCAAAACTTGCCGTGGAAGAAATGCTTAACGTCGGTGGGTGGAAGAGTGGTCGCGACATCGTACTAGCCTTAGCGTTGCCGTTCTTTTCACTCGGTGGTATAGCAGCTGTAGGATCACGCCAAAACGGGTCGTCCACCGGACGATTTTAACCCCAGGACTGCACGGACCAAAAAGTCTTCAAGCCCTCTTTTAGAATCTTGGCTTGGAATACTCGGAGGCACCGCCCGGGGTTTATTTCGACGGAGAACTGGGGTGGAGAGAAAGATTTTACAGTTTGCCCGGCACCGTGTCAGCGACCTGGTGCCGTCGTTTGTTTGTGCGCACTTCCTTCAAACCTGTTTTTGTTCATCTAACGGGAGTGAGGATAGTACGCTGCCATCGATCTGTTTTTGTTCTTGACAAATTGCATTTTTTGTTAGACGCAAAAAGCTCGTACCTGGCAGTCCCCTGGAACCGGGTATGCATCGCACGTCAACGCGAACTGTGATGGGCACACCGCTAGATGGTTTCGACTTGAACTTCGTCGTTCGCCAATGCAGTCCAGCACAGAGCCGTAAGCAGCGTCAGCTACAAAGGCAGGCAGACCCCAGCAAGCAGACCTCCGACTACAATATCTGCGTTGAGGGCGAGTTGTACTGTCGGCAAACGACATGCACGCAGATGGTGTACGAGCTGCAATCAGTAGGTGCCAGAACAAGATTCGCTCTGCACCCGGTCTATCGAAAAAAAAGGTGTTGGGTTGGGCGGTATGGTCTTACAGCGTAGTGTGGACGCGTACGTCGCAACCTTCTGGCGGCCTCTTCGACTGGTTCAAAAACGCGACGTGCAAATATGACTCGGACCTCGGATTATTCCGCGGGTTGGGGAAGTCATGTGCACCACGTGCCGAGGCTGCTAAGTTCTTAAAAAGAAAAAGAAACTTGCAAAGCTTCCTCTCGTGGTAGCCAGGAATCTTCCTTGGCTGCTGCGGGAACAGGGCGATACATGTAAACCTCCCCGTCTTCCTTGGCTGCCTGCTTCGGTAACCAGGACTGAGAGATCTCGACGACGAACTGGGCGACTTTTTCGCTCTGCCGCTGTCCAGAGGATGAAAAGGGGTATGCTACGCTCCTAAGCGTCTTGCTGGTCTTCCTTGGCTGTTGCGGACCAGGGTAATACAATTAGACGTTCGCGCCTTCCTTGGTTGCCTGCCTCGGCTACCAGGACTGAGAGATCTCGATGACGAATTGTGTGGATTTTCCTCTCTTTTACTGCTGCCGTCAGCGGGTGCTGTTTGCTTTTCTTGGTGATCAGTCCCCAAGACGGCAATGACGGCAAACGCAACACCAGGACGCTAACTAGAGCCGTCCTTGGTGCTGGGTCACCCCGCCTAAGCTACTCCTTGACTGACAGCAGGATGCACGAAAAGAGGGAGGGCGTTGCTCGTTGGGTGGGCCTCTTATTTCAGTTCTTCGGGTTCGTTCAGTTTCGTTCTCGACCGTCATGTGCAGACTGCTCCGAAGGTTTCTCAACGCATCTTACAATGGTACAGTTCCAATGAAGTGTGCTTCATTTGGGTGTGCAGTGAGTGTGGGTGTGAATGCGAATGTAAGTGATGGTGAACGCGAGGGCAAATGTGAATGGTGTGTGTGACAGTGTGACGTTCACGTGGATGTGATGCGAACATGCAAGAGGAAATGCGAGGTCGGGCTCTCGGGCCACGGGTCATCGACTCAAATCGGCGTTCACGACTGTTACATCTCGGCATGCCGCTCGAAGGAAGCGAGCAAACGAAAAACACGTTTGCTAATCTAACTACGAGCTCGTCATTATCTACCAGCGACGATTGCAACCGTCACACGAGTTGCACCACAACGAAAGCACAACACCAGAAGTAGCGCTGGCATAGTGTGGTACGTATGTGAGTGAGCACAAGAACGCAAAAATTCCAAACGTGAACGTCAAACGTGGATGTGGACATGGATGTGAATATGTGAGTGGGTGACGTGTAAATGGCAGCGGCTCTCGTCACTTGCCACGACGGAAAAAACGGTGCTGCAGTGGTTCTATTAGTCCACTTTGCTTAACGTTGAGAAAAAGACGAACGCGAGAGGCAGCGTTTGGACAAGCGTTCCGACAGTCGGAACCACCTCGCTTTGCCTGCCGACACCTGCCACTTGCTTATTTTCTTCATTTGGGCGTGCCTTTTGGATACTCTGGGCGCGCTGTAGTTCGCTCCTCTTTGTTCTCAACGTTTCCTCGACACCCGTCGCCCGGCTGACCGTGGAATCTTGAGTGGGGGGAGGGTTGTAGTATGGTTGAAACTAAATTAAGTGGGGTCACCTGAGGGGTATTCTCGGGGTTGCCACCGTGATAAAGCCGTGGAGCAGGGGCTGCCGGCTCATCCCAAGAAAGCTTCTTTTTTCAAGCGTCGTTTTTTTGTGTTCCTGACGATCCCGTACCAGGGAAAGCCTGCTACACGGGAGCCAAGCTTCACGTGTTCGGCGGTACTGCAGAGCCACGGGCCTACGGGTCAAGTGGCTACCGATTTCCAAACTAAAGCATCAAGGCTTGGCGCACCTTGGGCTTGGCGCTCGCGCTGAACACAAGCTCGTCGAGACGGTCAGCCGCAGGGCAGAGCGGACGGGGTTGTGGCACTGTGCAGCCCCGACTCAAGCTTTGCAAGCTGTGGTTGACCGTCACGTTCCTGGACCAGGAGCGGCGTTTTCTTTATTTCTTCTTTCCGACGATCCCGTACGGGCGTACAGAATGGTGTTCTTTTTGGAGAGTCTCCGGTTCGGCGAGCGGGATAACTCTCGTTCTCAACGCGTGGGTAAAGGGAGGGGGGGCAATAGAAGTGCTTTACAAAGTCGCCGCACGTGGATCGAATGTATTCGGCGGATGACAATAAAGCAGCAGGGTGGCTTAACGGAGTGAGCAGAGCAATGGTTCATCTGCATCCACCTACACAAAGGGGAAGAGCGTTTCCGGGGTAAGGATCGTGCGCTGGTAAACGAGATGACGGACCATGGGCACCACCTAATGGTGAAAATGAGAAGGTGGACGATTCTTGCTCTTCGCGTGTCCAGGGATCAATCCTTGCCAAGGGGGTAGTCTTAGTTTGCGTTCCTGCAACGGCACCTTGGGGTTGGGTTTCTAGCGTTATTTTTCGTTTATTTCTCATTGTACAGTATGCTCATCAAACGTTGCAGTATGGAGGGATCGGCCACTGCGCGTCGAAGTCTGCGGGTTGCTGTTGTGCGGCACAGATTCTGAGCCTCTGCCAGGTGTCCAAGTCACCCACCCACACAACATAAGACTGCACAGACGAAACAAGTTGCCGTTGGTGTCGGTTGTTCCGAAAATGATCCTTCAGTACAACAGTCTTCTGTTTTCGCTTGAAACCTTGTGTTTGTGCGCACTAGCGGAACTCGCCTGTTTGGTGAAATTCATGCAGTGCGCTGCCAACTACTAATTGCTGACACAACAAAAAAAGACGGGCGCCTCATTTTGCTTGTGCGTGCCGATTGATCATTTTCCCCCTTGTGTGTCTCCTGGCTCATTCGCAGGGAAGAAATTCGGATCAACCCTTAAACCACACTGCCTACGTCCTTTTAGCCTGCACAATACAACGGGCCGTGATATATACGACGGAATATCCAGTGGAATACACGGGGGTATGCTACCGGTGCACGACGTATCGAGGCCCTGGAAGAGGTGGGATGGATACACTCCCGGGTTGAAACCTCGACGGATCGTCAAGGCGCCCGCGACTCTCCACCAAAATGCAAGAAGCTGCGCGCCGTTTTGGACCAAGAACTTCGTGAACGAAGTGAGTGAAGTTCTGGACGTACTTATACCGAAGGGCGGACTTGGCGTGCGGGGGGGTGAACCTGTTGGTCAAGTACGAAAAAACACAAAGACCGCAGGAGCACGCAGCAAACCCCCTCCCGAAAAACTGTACTGTTCGGGCGGCTCTATTTTGCAGACGCATGTTCTTTATGCCGCATGGTATCGGGATTTGTATCTTTCGTGGCACAAGTAGTGCAGTTTAGTGGTCTAGCTTGGTTTGCCGTTAACCTTTCTTGTTAGCAAGCACACGAGTGCGAGGTTTGAGGGCAGCAACGCGGCCGGTCCAAAATAAGCCCGAGGTAAGAAGTTCGATCAGAAGGTTTGCTTGGGAATCTGGGGTTCGCAGACTTTAGGTGACCTTCGTTTGCATGGGTTATTTTTGTAGTTCGGTAACAAAAAAGGGCAGGCGCTTGGTTTTGTTTGTGCGTGCCGGTTGCGTCGCCGCCGTAGCCGCGTTCTCCGGGAAGGCACTCAGCCTGACCACCTCCCATTCAACGCCATCCGGGACGCAGTTAAGCCGGTCCATCCCCTCCTGATAGACTGTGATGCACAGAAGAATGCAGCTCCAGGCAGTTCTATGCAGCTCCAGGGCATAGGGATGTACCTGTTAGACCGTGGTGGACCTCGCTTTGCTACAATGAACAGCGGCAGGCAATTCGATGCAGTTCCAAGAGATAGGGGATGGCCGGCCTAGCAGTCGTCTTTTGACTTGAGCAGCTCAGCCACCTTTAGAATTTTTTGTTTGAGCGTGCCGGTTGATCGGTGCCCCACTTGTATTTGCCCTGAGTCATTTTCAGGTCAGAAACTCTGATCAACCATCGAAACGTCTTTTTAGCCTGCACAATACGTTGAAGGGCAACCCGCAAGATTGCTAGTACTAAGAAATACGCAATGTTGATTTCGGGGTGCGTGTAAGTGCGGGTCTGCGAAGAAAGAGGTGGCGTAGGCCGACCCACGAAGCCAGCAACGAAAAGCCCGTTTGAAGCAATTTCACCCAGACTTATAGGAAGGCGTCGGTTCTTCCTTCCATCCCTCAGACCCTGGCCGAGCTTCTATCTATAAGTTGAACTTTCGTCCAGGTCCCCTGAGGACCTTGAAAACGGGGAGATTGCAAGAACGTGCTTGGAATGGGTACGTGCTCAACACCGCACTGGCCTGTCTGCGCCGTGTTTCGGTCCTTCAAGTCACGGACACATAAGGCGGACCATCATCAGCGCGGAACCTGAGTGTCTGCAGACAGGATAGCGGTGTGAGTCTGGTTGGTCAGGCGGCTGTTCGTAGCTCGTCACAGCCAGGACCACCCATGCTACCTTGAAAAGGGGGAGGCGGGGAATGGGAGAGAACGATTAACGCAACAGTGCGTCTCGTTCTGTGGAGGTGCTGGAAGCAGAATGTGTTCAAATATCTTCGGTCTGCATAAGTTTACTTTATTTTTGATCGTGATTGTTTTTTTGTGTTTCCGACGATCCCGAATGGACGGGACATTCCCCATTATGCTATTAAAGTTTGCTAATTTCCCCATTATGCTATTAAAGTTGCTAATTTCCCCATTATGCTATTAAAGTGGCGCTAATTTCCCCATTATGCCATTAAAGTTTGCTAATTTCCCCATTCTGCGACTGGGCTACTGGCGGTCGTAGTACAGCACAGGTAGTCTGGTCAAGACTTTTTGTGAGTAGTTTTGTCCATTTTCGAGGAAGATAATGACAATGCACTTTCTAACCGTGCCTAACGCGAGCAGTCGTTTGATGAAATAGATTCGACGGCGCTACTTAGCCTACTGTCAGGAGATTGTTTCGAGAAAACGGCTTATTTCCGAACAGTTAACTTTGCAAGTCACAGCGTCTTGGCACTGTGCTGGTCCGCGGGAAACAATCAGCATGTTCACCAAAAGGGGTCAGCAGGGTTCGCACTGACAGCTCAGCTGGTGATCTGACACCAGACTAAGTTAGAGCAGACTAAAGACAGCTGCACCGAAGCTAAGCTCTCACTGTCTCAGCTGCAGCTTCTGGCGGAAAAACTCGGGAACCATACTGCAGGCTGCACTGCAGCGTGGACCTTTGTGGTACTCATTTGGAAATTTGATACATGAGATGAGGCTTTTCATCATTTCATGTTTGTGTTGTCACAGTTGTGGATTCAGATACAGTGGAATGCCGCTGCAGTGGCCATGATGGGCGCCGGGCCAAACCCGAAGTGCCAGGGCGGGCACTTCGGGTTTGAACGTGTTCCCGTCGGCCATGCTGCCATGTCTTGGACTAACCAAGGACTCCTGAAGGAGTGTACTGAAGATTTCATGACCAGCAAGCTATTAGCCGTATCTTCACACACGTACACAAATCCAAGGGTTTGCGGGAACCATTCCCGAAACGGTAGGACATGTTCGTGGTAGAGGCCGCGGGAAACTGTGGAAAACGGGTGGAAACCCGCCGAAACCCAAAAAAAATGTTTTAATGGCATCATGGGGAAATTAGCAAACTTTAATGGCATAATGGGGAAAATAGCACCGCTTTAATAGCATATTGGGGAAATTAGCAGCTTTAATAGCATAATGGGGAAATTAGCACCACTTTAATAGCATAATGGGGAAATTAGCAAACTTTAATAGCATAATGGGGAATCACCCCGAATGGACGTACAGATTTTTTTTTTTTTTTTGCCTTTTTGCGTCTTATGCTCTTCTATTTTTCCCCCAACAGCCCCAAGTTGTCCGACGAGCCGTGCGGACTTGATTCCCCTCAGGCAGGTGCTCTACCGGGCGATGGTGTTGCTGGAGTCCAGACGTTTGTGCTTTGATTGTGTGCTGCTGTCAATCCCGAGGGACGAGCAGCTTTGTGCCTTGCGACCAGTAGTTTCGTGTTGTCTTTGCGGGTTGGCATTCCCTTGGTTGTTAGCGTTTGAGTTGCTTCCGCTGCTCCCCCTCTCCCTATTGGCGGGAGCAGGGAGTTGATTCCTTCAGTTTTTCGCTGCGCCGGCGGAAGTTGCTTGGCGTCGCTGTTTAAATTTCGTCTTATTATATTTTATTTCGAGCTCGCTGTGCTGCGCCCAGCGAGCACAAAGAAGGGTTCCCGCCGTGCAGAGCGGCCCGCTGACTTCGCTCTCGCTCTGCTGGCTGCCGACCTTCCTCCGGCACCAAGTCTTGGTGGCCGGGGAGTACGTATCGGTGGGGGGGAAATGTTTCTTGGGTTTGAAGAGCGCGTGGTGCTTGCACCACTGAGGCCAGGTTATTTAACCGCGGATTTAGTGAAGGATTGTTCAGGAAACGGTCGCGAGCGAAACCCGACCAGGTAACGACCATTTCACTGTCTTCTTTGTTTTGTGATGCGAACATCACGAGGTGCTGTCCGGGGGGGGTGGTGATGCTGTCTCTTTGTAGAGCATGGGATAATTTCTACGACGACTACGTTCTTGATGATCATGGTTTCTACATCCAAATTTCGACTACGACAACGGTTAAGTCATTCGCCGGTTATAGAGCTACTTTGCTTCGCAACGACGTTCGAAGTGGTCGAGCTTGCGACGAAGGATGTCTGCTGTCTTCTGCTTCATACGGCCAGGCGCGTCGGGTTCAGTCAGGAAACTCGTCGGGGACCTGTACGCGGCTTTGCCGTCGCGGTCCTCCAGCGGCACGAAGCGGACGCTGCGCGTCGGGCTGCTGAACGTCGACGACGGCGACAGCAGCGCGCCCAGCGAGCACAAAGAAGGGTTCCCGCCCGTGCTGACTTCGCTCTCGCTCTGCTGGCTGCCGACCTTGAGCGCCGACTCGTCGCCACCGGGGGGCGTGCCCGCGTCCGGCGCCGCGGGCCTGCGGCAGCCCGGCTCTTTGAGCGCGCCGCGCAGCGGCTTCGCCTCCGGCGAGAAGCGCGGCGGCTGCCCGGCGTCGCCGTCTTGCTGACCGCTGACTTCGCTCTCGCTAGGTCGTACGTACCGGGCGGGAGGGTGGTGAGGCTGTCTCTTCGTATGGGAAAATTGCTACTGCGACGAAGTTGTTGATGATCACGGTTTCCGCATCCAAATTTCGACCACAACAACGGTTAAGTCATTTGCCAGAGGTAGAGCTACTTGGCTTCGCAGCGACGTTCGAAGTGGTCGAGCTTGCGGCGAAGGATGTCTGCTGTCTTTTGCTTCATGCGGCCAGGCGCGTCGGGCTCAGTCAGGAAGCTCGTCGGGGAGCTGTACGCGACTTTGCCGTCGCGGTCCTCCAGCGGCACGAAGCGGACGCTGCGCGTCGGGCTGCTGAACGTCGACGACGGCGACAGCAGCGCGCCCAGCGAGCACAAAGAAGGGTTCCCGCCCGTGCTGACTTCGCTCTCGCTCTGCTGGCTGCCGACCTTGAGCGCCGACTCGTCGTCGCCGGGGGGCGTGCCGCCCGCGTCCGGCGCCGCGGGCCTGCGGCAGCCCGGCTCTTTGAGCGCGCCGCGCAGCGGCTTCGCCTCCGGCGAGAAGCACGGCGGCTGGGCGTCGCCGTCTTCGTCTTCGGTAGAGCTGTCGTAAGCGTGGTCCGCCAAGCACGCGCCGCACAGCTTCTTCTCGCAGCCGGAGCACCCCCGGTTGAGGATCGGCCACTTTCCGCACCGGTCGCACTGGGCGGTGCCGACGCCGTAGTCAGTGGGTCCGGCCCCGGCGCATGGGTGCTTGGTGAGGACGTCGCGGGGGTGGGACGCTTTCACGACGGTGAGGAGGGTGTCTTTTACCCACTTGGTCCTCCCGTCGTCGAAGCGGACGAGCGACGCGCCTTCGCAGCCTTTCGCCTCGTTGCGCGCGTGCTTCACGACGCAGCCGCCGCCGAGCTCCTTCCGCCCGTTGACCGTCACCCCCGCCCCCACGCACAGCAGCAGCGCGAGGTCCTTCAGCGACGCGCGCTCGGTGTCCGCGTACGCAGCGCCGACCTGCACCAGGGCGGTCTTCAAATCCGCGTAGTGCCCTAGCAGCAGCCCGCGCCGCTTGCTCTTCTTGATCACCACGGGGGTTCCAACCGGCAGCAACGCCCTCGTCATCTTTTTACGTTCAGTCGTGTGCTGCTCTCGCTCGCGGGTTCGGAGCGCGTGCTTTTTTTGTGTTTCCGACGAGACTTGCTCAGTCCGTTGCCTTCGAGGGCGTGCGGTGGGCCCAATATATCTTGTATCTACTGTTTGATTGCGTCAGCCCGTGACTGTGCCTTTTTTGTTTTCAACGCACGGAAGGTCGCCTGTGACGGCGTTCTCTTGATTGGAACTCAAAATATTATCGGGGTGCTTTCTTTTTGTTTCGCGCGTGTGTTTGTTTCCTTTTGGGTTCTTTTCTGGCGACGTGGTGTTTTTAAGCTTCTTGATTCTGACCTTACGAAGGCGACGTGGTGCGATCCAGAGCCAGGGTGGACCACGCGGGGCGTCCTCAACAAACCCCTGCTGGTAGTTGCCAACCTAAGGCTGCCTTTGATGATGTGCTCTGCTTGCACATATGTCGTCATGCACGACCTTCCCTTGCGCAGTGTCTCGTTAGAATGAAAGTTCGCTTGAAATGTCAGTGTTTTTAGAGCTGTAGTGTGCGACTTTACAGTGTGCATTCCCAGATTTGTGCGGGTGGTGTGCATCGTAATGGCCACGGATGCGAGTGTAGCTCTGTTGACGGAAATACACTTGCCCACTGTGTGTGTCGGTCTCGGACGGGTGTAATACACGTCTGCAGACATGCCAGCTAAGCCGGTCCATCCCCTCCTGATAGACTGTGATAGACAGACGAATGCAGCACCAGGCAACTCTATGCAGCTCTAGGGGTTAGGGATGGACCTGATAGACTGTGGTGGACCTCGATTCGCTACAATGAACAGCGGCAGGCAATTCGATGCAGTTCCAGGAGATAGGGGATGGACCGGCTTCAATGCCAGTCCGGAATAGGGTTGGGCAAAAAGCTGGACGAAAAGAGTCCAGCTTTTTGCTCAACCTTTTCTCCGGTAGCGTTCCCCGTTCCCCTAACGGGCACGAAGCATCGGAGATACGGGCCAAGAACGCTGCCACGGGACTACGCATGAAGCCCAACCGTACCGGCTGAAACCGAAAGAAGGGCGAGCGAAAACTTGGTGATGCGAAAAGGTTTACTGCATCGCTATGATGTCTAAGATTCTCCCGAGTTTGAGCCGGAAAACGGCACCTCACATCGACCCGCACGGCGAGTCGTAGCAGCCAGAACTCGAAAAAGTGGAAGGAACACCACGAACTCGCCGGCTTTAAACCCGGCGAACACGGGAAAAATGCCCCCCGACGCGGGACTTTAACAAACTACGCCGGCCCATCCCCTTCTGATGGACCGTGGCTTACAGCAGGAAACTCTACGCAGCCCCGGGAGATAGAGACGGACTGATGAACACAGTTAGTGGTGTAACGTGGGTGCACCGTGAGTGACAGCGGCAGGCAATTCTATGCTTGCCTGCACGTTCCAGCGTAGGCGTGGGCCGGCTTAGAAACTTTCAGCTCAAGCCCAGTAGGCGGATATTTGCCCCCACAGGGGCAAATATAAGCACCATGACAAGCACATATTCCTGACAGAATGACAAGCACTACGGCAAGTACATGCCATCCGTTTGACAAGCACGCGGTCTGGGGACCGTGCTACTGATACGGGGTCATTCCAAAGACGAAAAAGAAAAACAGGGGCTGCCACCCTCAGCCTCCCGGACAGAACCAGGAAACGTTGGTCGCTATTAGGCAAGATCGGTGTTCTGAGCAACGGTACACACGTGTGATGAGATAAGGTGAACCTTTACATGGAGGCTTCGATTCAAAGCGCGGGAGACGAGCAGTCAAATGCACGAACAGCTATGACAGCTGTTGCCGCTGATGCATCATCGCAGACTGTGCTGGCATCTTCCGCGAAAGCAGTTTCGAGCCTACGCTGCTATTTTCCACATGCCCTCAAAACTCGACTTACGAGTAGATGAAGCGCAAGGTCTCCGCAAACCGCCAACAAAGCCATGGGTCTTAAAGAGCGCTCGTTTTACGGCTGACGTTCAGGTGCGCTTTGGGACTAGGAAGTTCTTGAAAAGCGACCTCCGCTTGCTCTCGCGCTTCTCTGTCCGCAAACCGGCTTCTAGCTGCGCGACGGCCTGTGTGTATGTGTGTGTCATAGGTTTACCCAACGGATGGTGAGCCCATCGGGCCAGCGCATTCCGACAGCAATACGGGGTAGTACGAGAGGAACTCCCGTTTCTAGTCCCTGGTATCTACGGTTGTTCGATCGGTACTGATACGATACTGATGGAGAGAGAGCCCATCGGGCCAGCGCATTCCGACAGCAATGCGGGGTTCTCCCGTTTCTAGTCCCTGGTATCTACGGTTGTTCGATCGGACACTGCCGTGATGCTACCACTGGATGGATTATGGCTGAACGCCTCTAGTCTAGAGGAATGCGTGAGTTACTCAGGGCACATCGGATTTATCGGGCCACGACTAGCTTCGGCAACTGGTATCTACGGTTGTTCGATCGGTGTATGATGCCATGTATAGTTCGCGTGACAGTCTGTTTTGAGTTTCGAACATTTGTCCTGTTGGGGAACTTGTTCGGAACTTGGCGCCTTCACAACATGTGGGTAAAGACTGTTGATGTCAGACCCTCGCCTGTTGCGATATGGTGGCATGAATTTGCAGAGGGAGGGGGCGCACACCTGCTGGCTGCCGCCCATTTCGAGCAGCATTTGTGCCGGCTCGCGGCGGACAGGGGCGAGGTGCATGAACATGTCGCAGGTGAGGTTGACCAGGTAGTTGAACAGCTGCGAGTCCTTCTGCGTGGCCGCGTCGTTCTTCCCGCCGCGCAGCGACGCGAGCCGTTGGAGGCAGCAGCCGAAGAGGTGGCACAGGGTCTCATGCAGTGTGGCGTGCACGACGACGGAGGGCAGCAGCTTGTGCAGGGCCTCGACCGCGCGAACCGCCGAGATGGCGGACGGCCACACGACAGGTCCGGTCAGCAGCATCAACACCGCGTTGACGGTGTTCACGTCGCTGACGATCGCGCAGCACGCGCGGGCGACCACGATGCACTCCTTTTCGTTCCGCGTGATTCTCTTCAGCTTCGTCTTTGGCACGGGGGTGCCCTTGCTGATGTTCACGACGTGGAAGAACGTCGACGCGACCTCATTCGACGCGTCTGTCAACACCTTCAACTCCCAGTTGTCGTCGGTACTCACCCGGCCTTCGCTCGTGAACTTCGCAGACTCGACGTTCGTGTCTTTGTTGTACGTCGCGGTGTAGTGCTTCCACCCCGCGTCCAGCCGCTGGTAGAACAGAGCGCACAGCTGCGGCATGATGCGGACCAAGCCGTCCTTCGCGGGCTCGGGGGTGAGGAGGAGGAACGGGAGGCAGAAGTCGTTCCAGAAGTACTTGAGCTGAAGGAGCTCCATCGTCAGGATGGCAGGGGTCGACCCGTCGGTCGGGAACAAGAGCTGCGTCGACAGGGCCTCCTGGTACGCGGGGTAGTTTTCGCGGAGAAACGCGGCGAACGAGGCGAGGAGGGCATATGAAGCCGCGCGGATCTGCGAGATGGACTGCCGGACGACAAACTTCCGCTGCTCCGGCGTCAGGTTGGCGGTCGCGTGCAGGTCGGCGGACCGTGTGACGGAGCCGCCCGTGCTCTGCTCCTTCTCCTCGGGTGTCACCTCCAGAAGAGGCAGCAGGGACGGGTCGAATGACGTCAGGAAATCGGCCTTCCACACGTCACGCAGCGTCCGGGTCAGTTCAATCAACCCGGGGAGCAGCGCGGCGGCGAGGGAGACCAAGCTTTGCTGTCCGACCGATTCGGCGTCGTTCAGCCCGTGCCCGCCGCCCGAAAAGTGCGACGACGAGCGCTTGAACACGCCGAGGAACACGCAGAGGCACTTCTGCAAGCGGCCCTTCACGGAGTCCGCCGCGTCGTCGCCCGGCTTCCGGCCGGCGGCGAGCGGGCGCTGGACGAAGTTCGACGCGAACCAACGCTTGTCGCCGAACGACGCGCACATCGCGTGCCAGCGCGGCATCAGCGGCTGCAGGATCTGGCAGAGGACCTCCTCCTTTTTCTCCGGGCCGAGGGCGTTGGCGACCGCGACGATGCTCTCCGTGAAGATCGATACCTCGTGGTCCGTGAGCAAGTCCCTCTCCTGGTACCCAGCGCTCGCAGACAGCAGGTCGGGTAGCTCCGGGGTGAGCTTCTCGCCGAAGTGCGTCGCGACGTTGAGCAGGCACGTGTGCACTTTCCGCCGAGCGGACACGGTATCCAGGGACGTCACGCCCTCGCCCTTCGCCCGCTCCGCCTCCGACATGTACACCATCTTCCCCACCAGCTTCGCCACCGCGGCGCGCAGCAGCTCCCTTCCTTGCCCATCATCGAGTAGCGGCACGATCGCCAGCACCGCGCATTGCAGGATCCCCACGTACTTCGCCAGAACGACCCCATCCTTGACGTCGAGCGCAAGATACTCGGAAATCGACCGGCACAGCCGCGTCATGCACTCCGCGTAAAACCCGCGGTCGGCGACCTGTAACGGGTTCGGGTTGTCGTCCGGCCCCCCGGCGCCGTTGGCGGGCTGCTTGGCCGGGAGGTACGGGCTCTTCGAAAAATCGGTGTCCGAGCAGAAGTGCATGAAGCACGTCTCGGCGGCGGACCAGGCCTCGTACGTTTCCGTCCCGTGCATCACGTTGCCGACGGCGTTGCACGCGTCCGCCGCGCGGGGCATCGACGCGGCGAACGCCAGAACCTCGCGGAAAACGTGCGCCAGGTACTGCAAGGTTGCGATGGGGTATCTCTGGTTGACCGCCGACGCGACCTCCTTGTGCAGGCTGGTCACGCACATGTGGTGCAGCAGGTACTCGTCCTCCTCCGCGAAGTCGATGACGCAGTACAAGCGCTGCAGGTCGTCCGGCGACAGCGTGCCGCGGGTTTTTTTCGACGCGATTTCCTGCTTAAACGCGTCCTCCGTGACCCGGGCGGCCCCCGGGCTGCGGGCGTCGGGGTACAGCGGGTGGTGCTTGACCAGGTGGCGGCCGTTGATGCACACGAGGAACGGGTGGAAGAACCCGAGCTGGGGGTCCTCGCACAGGAAGTCGAGCGCTTTTTTCGTGCTGAGCAGCCGCTTCACGAAGCTCAACGCGCGGAGCTGGACGAGGCCGGCGGGATGCGTCAGCAGCGCGATGGCCATCTCCTTGAGCATCTCGAGGGTCCTCCGGTCCTCGCACATGGCCGCGAGCACAGTCCCGTTCCTCCCGACCACTTCGATGATATCCGCCAGGCGCACGGCGAAGCGGTGAGCCGATTCGACCTCATCCCAGTCGCTTCCCACTTGCAGCCTGCCGTCCGTTCGCAACACCTCGGTCATGAAACCGAGGCAAGGCGTCAGGAAATCGAGCACAATCTGCTTCCTGTTTTTCACCGGGTCCCCGCCCTGCTGGTCGATGCCGTCGGCGGACGTCGAAGGAGACCCGAAGGTTTCGGTCTCGAAAATGTCGTACAGCAGGTCGGCGATGGAGGCGCAGACTTCGGGGTGCGTGATCAGCCGCGACCAGGACGTCGTCTGGGCGAGGACGAGCTCGGAGAGGGTCATCCTCTGGACCAGGTGCGAGAGAATGCGCACGGACAGCGCCATCTGCCTGTTCAGCGGCTCCGGCGCGTCGTTCCCGGCGCGTAAGTAGCCGTCGAGGTGCGCGCGGTGGAACTCTTCGACGAGCTGCGCGATGGGCAACGCGCTCTGCTCTAGAGAGTGCAGCAGCGTCTGCTTCCGGCTCCCCGTCAGCTCGCCGCAGTCCCACCGGCCCCTTGGTACAGGGACGCCGCTCTCCGGAGGCCCCTTCTGCACGTACGCGCGGAGGACTGCCTCCTCGTTGAGGGAGAGCACGCACTGCATCGCGAGTTCCAACCCGGGGCTGTCGCCGCTGGCGTCGCCCCTCTTCCACAGCGCCGCCAAGTCCGTCAGCAGACTCGGCCACTGCTCGGGCCAGATGCGGGTGGCCAGCATCCCGACCAGCTTCGCCAGCTTCGCCTGGGCGAGCCGCCCGCGCGGTTCGGAGAGCAGCAGGAGCCCGACCTTCGCCTTCCACTCGTCCGCGACGGCGGCCGCAACCGCGCCGGTGAACTGCCGCTCGATCGCGTCCTCCAGCAGGTGGAACCCGAAGTGCACGAGCTGCTGGTCCCCGGAGCAGAGCCCGCTCTGCACTACCTGGAACCCCGCCGCCGCCACCTCCGAGCCGCCTCCGCGCTTGAAGTCTTCAATAAACGCCTCGGCCCGTCTCCGCTCGTCGCCACCGAAGCCGGCATATGCGATGCGTGCCGCCTCCAGCAGCTGGGGCACGCTGCTCATTTGCAGTGCTTCTTGCGCGGCGACGGGGTGCGGCGGGGCGCGCGGGAGGGTGGACGAGGAGGGAGAGAAGGCAGGGGTGGAGGCAAGTGGTTGGTTGGCGGGGGGTTTTTTCCCGGTGGACTTGTCTATTTTGATCTCGGCGGAGCTAGACGGCTTGCGGTCTGCAACGCATGGTTTACGACATTCTTTTGAGTCGCTGGTGGGTGTTGTCTGTGTGTACTTGTGGATGCGGGTATGTGAGTGTGCTCAGTCCCTGCGCAGAATACAGCATGCTGTGCGTGTGTGCGAGTGGGTTTAAGTGCATGGCTGATGGTGTAACGTCTGAAGTGAAGCCACTCCCACCAGACGATTTCGACCACCCCCCAACGAAATGCAATGCCGTCGCGGACTTGTCCTGCTGCTGTGTCGTTTGACGACTTCGTTGCTGCGTGCGCTCGGTCTCTGCCACGCAGAAACCGAGCGTTGGATAGATACATACTCGGAGGATGCGGCGCAACTCTGGTACCGGACCCGCAGACTGCAGCTCGCTTAGTTTGTCCGCGCCAAGACCATCGTATTCGAAGCACCGACGCCTCTAAAAAGTCTCGGCCTGCGACCGAAGTCCGAAAGCAGTATCCGAAGTTCGGTGGAGGTGGCGGGGGGGATCGTTAGCAAAGCGAGGAAACCTTCAAGTTGTTTTTGGGTAGTATTCATCCGCTGATGAAAACACCTGAGAATGCCCTACATTACGTAGTGCTGGAGTTGTGGAGTGGCAGCAGGATGTCTCCCGCTTCATATGCGCCTCGATAGGCGCGGAGGCAAGCGCGTGCACCAGCTTGCTCTTGCGTGCTGGGCACGCTGGTATATAACTAAACATGTTTCCTCGGCCCTTTCGGGTGTAGTTTGCCTTTTCTGATCCGCTGCTGTGCTGTTTCCCCGGCATTGCAGGGGTCACGTACGGAAGGTGCGCCCGATGTGCACTACAGCATTCGTCGTTCACCTAGTCTCACCATGACGGGACAATGCTTTCTCGCGCACAGACGAAGAAAGGGGACAACAAGGGAGAGAAATGAATCGGACTACAAAACGAACCGGTTAAGAGTTGCTCGTTTGTCTTGCAAGTGCGACTGGGAGACTTCTCATGAGACACGAGGCTTAGAAAAGCATCGTATTCAGAAGTGTAAATGCATGGGAACTTGTTGAAGCAAGGTGGCTGGAATAGGCTCCAGATCACAATGTATTGGGAACGTCTGATGGGAAACAGGGAACTGGACGATGACCGGGCGACTTTTTCTGGAAACTGTGTAAATGGGAAGATGAAACCACGAGGAGCTAGGGCTCTCTGTCTTTCTTCTTCTTCACTGCGGTGTTCTCGCTCTCCGTCTCGGGGTTCGCTCTTGAACGCAGACCATTCCAAAGCCAAGCTCATCATGAGGGGGGAAATCTAGTTTAATGAGGCAGGATTGTCTGCCTTTCGTGCACGTTTGATGATGCTAGCATCAAGTCTTCTTGGGAGAAGGTAAGGGCAAAGGTTTCCGACGCAGCGCGTGGGCGCCGTTGGATTGCCGCGGGAGATACAGGCTTACTCTCAGGCCTGCGGGAAGCCAGGAAACCCTTCGAACACGGCCGCGACTGCTGTCGCAGGAGGAAGAGCATTATCGGCCTTGGTCGAAGGCATTTGGTTAGCCGGCGCTTACACGCAGGCCTCCGCGAAGACAGGGAACCCTTCGAACACGGCCGCTGCTGTTGTCGCAGGAGGAAGAGCGTATCGACCTTGGTCGAAGGCATTTGGTTTTACGCAGGACTCCACAAAGCCAGGAAACCCTTCGAACACGGCCGCTGCTGTTGTCGCAAGAGGAAGAGCGTATCGACCTTGGTCGAAGGCATTTGGTTTTACGCAGGACTCCATAAAAAGCCAGGAAACCCTTCGAACACGGCTACGTGCTGTTGTCGCGGGAGCAAGAGCACCCCGACCTTGGTTGGAGGCACGTGGTAAGCCGGCGCTTACACGCAGGCCTCCGCGAAGCCAGGGAACCCTTCGACCACGGCCGCTGCTGTTGTCGCAGGTGGAAGAGCATATCGACCTTGGTCGAAGGCATTTGGTTACACGCAGGACTCCACAAAGCCAGGAAATCCCTTCGAACACGGCTGTATGCTGTTGTCGCGGGAAGAAGAGCACCCCGACCTTGGTTGGAGACACGTGGCAAGCCGGCGCTTACACGCAGGCCTCCGCGAAGCCAGGGAACCCTTCGACCACGGCCGCGTACTGTTGCCGCGGGAGGAGGAGCACCTCGGCCTTCGACGCGGCGAAGACGGCGACGGCCTGCAAGCCATCGGTTTGCAGGGCGAGGCCGCCGAAGACTTCGACGGGACCGCCGTCGACGAGCACCAACCCCCGAGTCACTATGTACAGCCCGGCAACCGGGTCGCCGGCCTGCACGATGCACGAGCCCTGCTGGAAAACCTTGGACACGAGGTGGCTGCACACCGCGCGCAGCAGCGCGTCGTTGCCGGCGAGCACGGGCAGCTTGGCTTGCAACCCGCGCGCGACGGACGACCGGAGCCGCGCCTGGGCGATCGCTTCGATCTCCTCCCGGACGACGGGGTGCCGGCTGACCACCTTCTCGAACTGCTCCCGGCGCAGCATCAGGAGGCTGGTCTGCGACGCGGCGACGACGGAGGCCCGCCGGCAGATGTCGTAGATCAGCCCGACCTCCCCGAAGCAGCCGCCATCCGAGATCCGCTCTACGCACGTGCTCGTGCCGGGGTCGTCCTCGTCGTCGATCACCGAGACTTCGCCGCGGAGGACGAAGTACATACTGGTGGACTCTGTCCCCGCCGTGATGATCTGGTGCTGCGGCAGGACCGAGATGTATTCGAGGCAACGGACGACGTCCAGCAGAAACGCGGTGTTCCGCAGGCACCGCTCGAAAAGAGGCACCCGGGTCAGCACCTCGTGCAGGACGAAGTCGTCCAGATGCTTGCGCGCGACGGTTTGGATGAGCGCAGACTCCGCGGGAAACCGGTCGGCAAGACCAGCGAGGGACTCCTTCTGCAGGATGTACACTACAGTGGGCTCGAGCGCGGTGACGGTTGCGGTCCGCGGCGTGGCAAAGACCAGGGCGACCTCGCCGAAGAAGTCGCCGTCGGCGGCGGTGCGGACGGCCTCTCCGCCGGTTGACATCGTGAGCCGCCCACGCGCAACGAAGAACATCGCCGAGCCGCCGTCGCCCTCACGGATGACAACCTCCCCCGGCTTGAAGCGCTTCGGCGCGAAGTGGCGGACGAGCTCCGTCAAGAACTCCGGATTTTCGACCGACCGGAACATCGGCACCCGCCCGACGAAGTCGAGCAACACGACGCTGGAGAACCGCTCCTTCGCCTTCGCGACGACCCTCTCCGCGTCCACCGGGTGCGCCTTCATCGTCGCCTCGAGCGTGTCCTTGTTGAGGACAAAGATGTGAACCTCCTCTGAGACGGCGACCACGCTGGCCGTCCGCGGCGTGTCCAACAGCAGCGCCACCTCCCCGAAAAAATCGCCGTCGGTGAGCAACGCAACCGGTTTGCCGCCCACGAGCAGATTGAGTTCCCCGCGGGACACTATGTACATCTCGTCGGCGGCTTCTCCCTCCTCGACCACCACGGAGCCGGCAGTGTACCGTCTGGGCTCGAGGCCGACGACGAGGTCAGTGATGAACGACTCCTCGCGGCACGTTCGGAAGAGGGGCACTTTTTCGACGATGGAGTGCATCACGAAGCTGCCGAGCCGCCGGCGCGCAGTCCGCTCGACGGTGGTCTTCAGCTCGGGGAAGGACGAGACGACCTTTTTGTACGCCTCGCGCGTGAGCGTCAGAAGCAGGCAGTCGGTCTCCGCCGTGATCGTCGCGATTCGCGGCGTCGAAAAGACCAGCACGACCTCCCCGAAGTGGTCTCCGTCCTTCAGCCGGCTCACGAATTCCCCATTGGACGAGATGACCCGGAGCACTCCGCGGGAGACGAAGTACATCTCGTCGCCGCCTTCGCCCTCGGCGATGACGGTTTCGCCGGCGGAAAACGCCTTCGGCACGAGGTGCTTGACAAGCGCCTCGGTGAAGCGCTTGTCACAGTTTTTGAACAGCGACACGTTCTCGAGGAAGTCGAGCAAGACGCCCTCCTCGAACCGCCGTCGAGCCGACGACTTGAGGTACGCGGCCTCGTGCGGGTGCCCGGCCGCGGCGCGGCGGAAGTCCTCCTTCGCGAGCACGAACAGCTGCGTCTCGGTGTCCGCGCAGATCGTCGCGGTCCGCGGCGTGTCATACACCAGGGCCACTTCGCCGAAGAAGTCACCGTCCTGCAGGTCGAAAACCGTCCGCCCGGCGATCGACACGGTAAGCCTCCCCCGGGAGACGAAGTACATCGCATCCCCGCCTTCACCTTCGGTGATGATGACCTCGCCCGGCGCCGCCGAGCGGGGGACGAGGGCGGAAACGACCTCGCGGATGAACTCGTCGGACTCGCAGGTTTGGAACATGGGGACCTTCCGCACGATGTCGTCGAGTACGAACCGCTCGAGGCGGGTCCGAGCGTTTATAGAGATGCCCTCGGCCTCCTCGGGGTGCGCCGAGAGCGTGTCCGCGAAGGCGGCGCGGGTGAGGGCGAAGACCTGGCTGCGGGAGGCCGCGGAGATGGTCGCGATCCGCGGCGTGTCGTGGAGCAGGGCCACCTCGCCGAAGAAGCTGCCGTCGCGCAGCTCGGCGACCTCAACGCCCTGCGCGCTCACCGTCAGCCGCCCGCGGGTAACAAAGTACATCTCGTCGCCGCCCATGCCTTCCAGCAGGATCGCGTCCCCCGGTTCATACGTCTTGCAGACACTCCGCCGCACGATGTCCTCCACGAACTCCACCGACGCCCGCTCGAACAGCGGGTTCCTCCTCACGACTTCGACGATCAACGCCGCGTATCTCTCCGAAGCTATGGACCGGACGACGGCGTCCTGCTCCGGCCACTCCTGCAGGACCTTCTTGAACCGGTTCCGGGTCAGCACGTACAGCTGCCCCGTCGTGTGCGCGATGATGCTCGCGGTCCGGGGCGTGTCGAAGACGAGGCCGACTTCGCCGACGAAGTCGCCGTCGTGCAGCTCCTTCACGATGTGCCCGCCGACGTGGACGCCCAAGTGGCCCTGCGCGATGAAGTACATCTCCTCCGCATCGTCGCCCGCCCGCATCAGCACGGTACCTGTTTTGTTGAAGAGCGGTGTGAGGCTTCGATTGCTTTTAGCGTTGCAAAGAGATGTGAAAACGGGTTTTTGCCTGGAGGCTTTTCGTGCTATTTTGCAAATGCTTTGAGCTATCTTTGTATCTGCGCTTTCAGTCGTCTTCTTAACCATGGTTTAGTGCGCAAATGGTGTCAGCCGAAGCTGGTAAAGCTTCGGTTATGTTTGTTTAGCATTGAGATATTTTGAGTACATGAACCCGTGAACACGGGATGTTGGCAGCCGCTGCTAAACATCCCGTGAACGCAAGGTGGTAAAACGCTCTTTTGTTTTCTTTTCGATTGGTGCATGCGTTGCAAAGAGATGTGAAAACGGGTTTTTGCCTAGAGGCTTTTCGTGTTATTTTGCAAATGCTTTGAGCTATCTTCATGTCTGTGCTTTCAGTCGTCTTCTTAACCATGGTTAAGTGCGCAAATGGTGTCAGCCGAAGCTGGTAAAGCTTCGGCGCCGCCCACGTTATGTTTGTTTAGCATTGAGTTCTTTTAAGTACATGAACCACATGGATTAGCATGCACTGCGGCTGCCAAACATCCCGTGACACCGCGCAAGGTGGTAAAACGCTCGTTTGTTTTCTTTTCGAATGCTTTTGATGGGGCATGCAGGCCTGATATGCAAGAATGGAAAAGAGAGAGATACAGAGAGCAAGTCAAAAGGTGTATCGCGCAAGCAAGGGTGTATCGCGCAAGCCTGCAGAGATATTCTTCGTTGTATCCCCCGCCGAAGACTGGTGTGCTCCGGTGGCCTTACTACAAGGGGTGCACTCGGGAAGTACTTGGGAGGTCCACGGGAAGTACTAAATGCAATGCCAGAAATCGCCGTTTACGCTATTTGGGGTGGACATGGATGGGAACTTAAGTTTTCTACTGGATCACGCCAAAGACGTCTCTTTTTTTGGCGACGCGTCGCTGAAAAGGGATCCGAAACCGCCGATGGCACGTGTCCTTCGCCACGCCCTGACCGCCGATGCACGTGTGGCCCTATTTACGCTCTTTTTGGGCAAAATCCAAGATCCTATTTACGTTTTTTTGCACTTTTTCCGCCTGTTTTTGCACCCGTTTTGGATCGTAGCTACACTGAGAGGGTGAAAGATTTCGGACGGAGGAATGTCGGACTCTTCGCGCTTTCGCTTTCTTTCTGTCGTCTGTGCTAAGGAGGTTGTACCAGCACTGCCGCTAAGATCATCACCATCATCACAATCGGAAGTTTGTCAGGCGCAAGTTCCAACAGGAACCCGAATGGCTTTGTGTCAACGCTTGCCAATATAAAGCTGAGACCTTCAGAGGCTCCTAGCTTGGTCACAAAACATTTCTGAATAGTTCTTCATCGAACGAAGAAATCGAGCCGAGCCACACGGCATGCTATGTCTGTTTTGCTTTCCGGACTGTGGTAACTTGTCTCTTGCACTCTGATGAATGATCATATCATATGCGGCCCTGGCGGTCATCGAAGTAATGGAGTATTTATCATCCCCTTCTTCGGCTCGCGTAGCGAGCCGGAAAAAACGGTATGATACACCCAATTCCCCCACTCGCGTAAGCCCGAAGAAACGGGTATGCCTGTCATGTGCAGACATCCAAGCCAGCTTGCTCCCTCCTCCACCAGTTCTTCGAAAGACCTGCATGGGCCTGCTTGGGTGGCCTTCGGGTGGCATCTTGGACACAAGATAAGTGCTGACAACGTACTGATTCAGCATGTGTACAAAGAGAAACTAAAAGAATTAACGTGCTGAAATCAGTACGTTTAGCCTGCTGAACGTAAGGCCTGGCTGTAGCCTGGTGCAAAAAAAGTGCAAAAAAAAAAAAGTGCAAAAAAAATGTGTTTGGGCAAAATCTCTATTTACATTCACGCTTTAGGGCCACACCTGCGCCGATGTGGTCGCATACCTTTTTTTATGCGGCGCGGGATCAAGTGCGCGATGAGCGCGTCGACGAACGGTTTTTCAGCTTTCGCGAAGAGTGGGACCTTGCGGATGATCGAGTCGAGTACGAAGGCTTGGAACCGCTGGTGCGCAATCGTCTTGATGACCGCTGTGTCCGACGGGTGCCGCTCCGTGACCGAGACGAAGTCGGCCTTTTTGAGCACGAACAGCTGCACGCGGCTGCACGTCGTGATCTGCGCTGTCCGCGGCGTGTCGTAGAACAGCGCGACCTCGCCGAAGAAGTCGCCGTCCTTCAGCGTCCCGACCTCGGTGCCGCGTGCGGTCACCGACAGGGTGCCGCGGGAGACGAAGAACATCTCGTCGCCTCCTGAGCCTTCGGCGATGACGACCGCTTCGGCCGGGTAGCTGCGGGGCGTCAGCTTGTCGACGATCGCCTTCGTGAACGCCGCCGTGCCGTGCCGGAAGAACGGCACCTTTTTGACCAAGTCGTGCAGGACGAACGTGCCGAGCCGCGTCCGCGCCAAGTCCGTGATCGCTGTCCGTAAGGCCGGGTACCGCGCCGCCACGTTGTGGAAGTCGTCGCTATTCAGCTGCAACACCAGCCCGCTCGACCGGGCAACGACGCTCGCAGTCCGGGGAGTCGCGTAGACGAGCCCGACTTCGCCGAAGGAATCGCCGTCGCGGAGGGTGTTGATGGTCTTCCCGTTGGCGGTGACTTCGAGGTCTCCGCGGGAGATGAAGTACATCTCGTTGCCTTCGCTCGACTCTTCGATGACGGAGTCGCCCTCGTTAATGGACACGGGGATGAGCTTCTTGACGATGTCCTGGATGAACGCGTCGTTGGTCACCGACGCGAACAGCGGCACCTTGCAGACCAGGTCGTGCACGATGAACGCCTGGAACCGATCGCGCGCGACGTTGCGGATGCTCTCAGCGACCGCCGGGTACTGCTCCATCAGCGGGGTGATGTCCTCCTTCACGAGGACGAACAGCAGCGTCGCGGTCGCCGCCGATATCGACGCGGTCCGCGGCGTGTCGTACACCAGGGCGACCTCGCCGAAGAAATCACCGTCCCGCATCGAGTGCACCTTCTGGTCGCCGACATGGACCGAGAGGTGCCCGCGCGAGACGAAGAACATCTCGTTGCCGCCGGACCCCTCCTTGATCACGAACTCGCCCACCGCGTACTTCCGCGGCGTCAGCCGGTCGACGAGCTGCAGGATGAACTCGTGCGAGACGCCCAGAGACGGCGAGAACATCGGCACCTTCTTCACGATGTCTCCGAGGACGAACTGCTTGAGCCTGCTCCGCGCGATTTTAGTGATGTTGTCGATCTCCTGCGGGTAGCTCGCCAGGACCGACTCGAAGTCTGCCTTGTTGAGGACCAAGAGGTTGGTTACCACCGCTGTTTTGATGGTAGCCGTTCGCGGCGTGTCGTACACCAGGGCCACTTCGCCGAAGAAGTCGCCGTCTTTCATGGTGTGGACCGCTTTGCCAGACACGGTGACGAGCAGCTCGCCCCGGGAGACGTAGAACATCTCCTCGCCGCCGCTTCCCTCGGTGATCACGCATTGGTTCGCCTCGAACGAGCGGGGCACTAGCTTCTGCACGAGCGCCTTCATGAACTCCTTGCTCGCGGACTTGAAAAAGGACACCCGCTTCGAGAAGTCCTCGGAGACGTACATTTGGAACCGAGCCGCGGCGATGTCCGCGATCTCGGTCGCGACGCTCTCGTTTTCGAGCATCAGCTTCGAGAAGTCGGCTTTCGTCAGCATGTAAAGCTGGCTGCGCATCTCGGCCACGATGGTCGCAGTGCGCGGCGTGTCGTACATGACTGCAATCTCCCCGAAGAACCCGCCGTCCTTCATGGTGTGCACGACGGTTCCGCCGACCCGGATGCTCAGCGCGCCGCGGGACATGAAGTACATCTCGTTGCCGCCTTCGCCTTCCTTCACGATGGTTTCACCCTCGTCGTACTGACGGGGGATCAAACTGTCGACCACCTTCATCAGGAACGTGTCGTTCCTGCACGTCGAGAAGATCGGGACCTTCTTCAGCATCTCTTGCAGGACGTGCGCTTTGAAGCGCGACCGAGCAATTTCGCGGGTCCAGGCCGCTTCCAACGGGTACCGCCGCATGACCATTTTGAAGTCGCTGTTGCCGAGCGAGAAGAGGTGCGAGTCGCAGGCGGCGACGATGGTCGCGGTGCGGGGCGTGTCGTACAGGAGCGCCACTTCGCCGAAGAAGCTGCCGTCCTTCAGCGTGAAGACGACCTGGCCGCCGACGACGACCGAGAACCGGCCGCGCGAGATGAAGTACATCTCGCCGCCGCCTTCCCCTTCCTTGATGACGGTCGACCCTTTCTCGTAGAACTTCTTCTCTAGCAACGCGGTGACCTCCGTGATCATCTCCTCCGACTTGCATCGCGCAAACAGCGGCAGCCGCCTCACCATCAACTCCAACACACCCTTCTGGAAGCTCTGCTCGCCTATCTCCTTCACAACCGCAGCTTCCTCCGGGTGCCTTGCCATGATGACATCGAAGTCCGCCTGCTGTAGCTTACAAAGCATGCAAGGCGTGGCCACCTTGATGCTCACCACCCGCGGCACGTCGAACAGCAGCTCGAGCTCGCCGAAGTGGTCGCTGTCGGAGAGGGTCTCCACTAGCTTGCTGCCGCTGTACACGGCGAGTGTGCCGTTCGAGATGAAGTACATCTCGCCGCCTCCCTCCCCGGCTTCCACGACGTAGTCGTCGACTTCGTACGGCTGCACGATCAGCGCGGCGACGATGTCGGCGATGAAGTCCGACGACGGCAGGAACCGGGCGAAGAGCGGCGTCTTCACCACGACGCTCGAGAGGATCGCGGTTTTGTAGATGCGGTCCGCTTCGGCCACGACGAGTGCGGTTTCCTCGGGGTACGCGGGGGCGATGAAGGTGTTGAACGCGGTGCGGGTGAGGGCGTACGCGAGGGTGGGGGCCACGGCTTCGACGGTGAGGTGGTGCGGCGCCTCGATGAACACGTTGATGCCGTGGCTCACGTCGCCGTCTTGCAGCTCGACCGCGTGCCCGGTGGACGGGTCGGTTATGGTGACGAGCCCTTGCGAGATGAAGTACATCTCGTCGGTCGCCGTCGCGAGGACATCCCCCGCGGCGTAGCTGCGCTCCTCGAGGACAGCCGCCACCGCCTTCAGAAACGCCACACGGCCCACCACCTTGAACACCTGCGCCTGCCCGACCAATTCGTCCACCAGCAGTTCAAGCAGCCGGCGTTTCACGTCGCACGCCCCGTCTGGATGCGCAATGCGCGTCTCCTGGTACGACTCTCGGGAGAGGATCAGCAGCTGGGTCTGGTCGAAGGCGTGTCCGGCCGTCAGCGTCCAGAGCCGCGGCGTGTCGTACACCAGGGAGACCTCCCCGAAGTACTGCCGCTCGCGCAGCCGGATGCCCGCCGGGGCGAATTTCGACGTGCAGACCACCTCGCCCTTCGACACGACGAAAAGCCGGCTGTTCGCGCCGGTTCCCCGCCCGGCGATCGGCTCGCCGGCCGCGAACGTCCTCGTCTCCAAGCGGAGCGCGAGGTCGTGCAAAAACGCGGAATTGCCCCCGAGCATGTCGACGTCCTGCAGCTGCTGCGCGAGCACACTGGTCAGGAACCGGTGCCGTGCGAAGACGCCGACTGACTTCTCCAGCTCCGGGTGCCTCCGCACCACGTTCCCGAAATCGTCGCGGGACAGGAGGAACACGGAGGTCGGCTCGACCGCTCTGATCGTACACACCGCGGCGGAGTCGTACACGAGCCCGATCTCCCCATACGACTCGCCGTCGCTGTAGTGCCGGACGACCGTTCCGCGCTGGGTGGCGACGAGCTTGCCGCGCGTGATGAAGCACATGCTTTTCGCGGCGGGCGTGCACTCCGTGGTAACCAGGGTGCCCGGGAAGAACTGAACCAGCGACAGCTTCCCGGCGAGTTCCGACAGGGCAGCTGGCGTGAAGTCGAACAGAAGAGGGATGGACCGGAGCAGCCGGAGGAGCACCGTTGCCTTGAACAGGCTGTGCGCCTGGTGGTGCAAAGCCGGGAAGATCGTCGGATACCGCTGGGCGATGGACACGAACTGCTGCTGGGTGATGCTGTACACATTGGACGCGGACACGGCGCGGGCCACCAGTGTGCGCGGCACGTCGAAATGGAGGAAGAAATTGCCGAAAGCCTGCCCGTCGGACAGCGTCTGGCCCCCCCCGTCGGCACTCTCGGCGGACCGGGGGTCTTCGTCGTCGGTGTCGTCATCGGACAGGTTGTTCCACTTGTCGGAATCCGACAGGACGACCTCCCCAACTGCGATGAAATACATGACCCGCCCCAAGCCATCCCCCCCGCCGAATATCACAGCGTGCCGTTCGAAAGTCTCTTCTTTAAGCTCCAGCGCGAGGTCTTCCACCAGGCGATCGAGTTCCGCGTCGTTCCTGTCGCGAACCTCGTCGAACAGACAGGAATCGCGCACCACCGCTTTCATAGCTTCCGTCCTGTAGTACTGCTCGGCGACAGCTGGCAGGCGGTGGCTTTCCTCCGGGTGCTGCTGCTTCACGTCCGCGTAGCTCCTCTTCGAGAGCGTGTAGAGCACCCCGCCCTCCTCGGCGGTGATCTGCAGCGTCCTCGGGGGGTCCTTCAGCAGCGAGACCTCGTTGAAGCACTCGCCGTCGCGGAATTCGGCCACTTTTTCCAGCCGGCGCGGGCCGGTCCACGCCTGCGAGCACGAGCTCGGCCGGTGCGTCTTGTGGATGGCCACGCGGCCGCGGACGATCAGGCAGAATCCAAGCTCCGTCGTCGGGTCGCTGTTCTCCGCGAGAAGCACTTCGCCGGTGGCGAACGTCCGCTGCTCGAGGTGCTCGGATGTCTCGTTGAGGAAGTCCGGCGATTTGGACCGGGAGAAGAGGAAGCTTTTAAGCAGGCACGGCCCCAACACGTTCTGGAACAGCCGCAGCTTCGCCGTGTAGCACACGACCTCGGCCAGCGCTGGATGCGCGCAGAGGACGGCTTGGAAGCTGCTTCGCTCTAGGACGAACGCGGTTGTGTCCGTGGCGGCGTCGAGGATCAGGTCACGCGGTGTGTCGCACACCAGCGCGACTTCCCCGTAGCAGGCGCCCGGGTGGAGGAAGAACGTTTCCAGCGTCTCGTCATCGGCGTACTGCAATTCCTTGTGCGCGTACGCGGGGGTTACTGAGACGCATCCGCGCATGACGTACACGAGGGAGTCGTTCCCGACGGATGGGTCCACCAGCACGTCTCCTTTTCGGTACTTCCGGATCGACACCCGCTTCGCCGCGTCCGCGATGAAGTCCGCCGTCGCCGTGTCGTCACCGAAGAAGGTGAAGATCGACAGGCTCCGGAGCGCGGCCGAGATGCAGGTCGCCTGCAGCACCGCCCACGCCTCGTCCTTCACCGTCTTCTCCGCTCCCTTGTGCCCGCGCAGCGCGTCCTCGAAGTCGCTCCTCCGCAGCACGCAGACCTCCGTGTCCGTCATGCAGGTCAGCGACCCCTTGAGCGGCACGTCGAACTCCAGCCCGACTTCGTTCAGCCAGTCGCCGTCCGTGTAGCTCAGGATTTCCCGGTCGGGCATCATTTCTCCTTCGCCGGACGGCAGCTCCGACCCTGTGTTGACCAGGGTCAGCTGCCCGCGCACGATGAAGTACGCCTCCTCGACGATGTTCCTGCGGGAGACGAGCTGGGCGGGGTCAGTTGGGAGGGACGGCGAGTCGACCGGGACCAGCGCCGTGCCGCGCCGGAACGACACGCGCGAGAACCGCCGCGCGACCGCGGCGACGAGGGAGGGCGGCGCCGCCGGCAGCAGGAACAGCGACGACGCGAAGGACACGAGCGTCTCGTCTTCGAATTGCCGCCCGGCGAGCGCCCGGACCGACGCGGCGGCCACAGGGTGCCGGGCCGCGACCGCCAGGTACTGCGCGCGGGTGAGCACGTACAGGAACGATTCGGCCTCGGTAGTGAGGGCGAGCACCCGCGGGATGTCGTAGAGCAGCGTGCGCTCCCCGAAGAACTGCCCGTCGTACACCTTGTTGACCCGCTCGGCCCGCTTCGCGTTCGCGACACTGAGCTTGCCCTGCGCCACGAAAAACAGGGCCCGGACGTCCCTCCCGGCGGCTGCCACCACCGCCGCCTCGGGGTGGTGCTCCTTCCGCAGCGCCGCGACGACGTCGTCGCAGAAGTCGTCGCCGGCGCCCGCGAACAGCGAGACGCCCCGGACGAACCGCCGGAGCACGAAGGCAGTGAATTCCGCCTCCGCCACCCGCTCCACCGCCCGGACCCCCTCCGGCGCGATTTTCCGCAGCGCGCGCACGGCTCGAGGGCGGAGGACAAAGAGCACGGCGGCAGTCTCCGCCGACACCCGGCATATCCTCGGGACTGGGCAGAACAACCCCAGGAGCCCGAAGCACGCGGACTCGCACAGCGGCTCTCCCAGGACGCCGTTTTCTTCGACGCTCAGCGTGCCGCGGCCGACGACGTAGAAGTGGCACGACTCCTGCGAGCCTTCGGACACCACCAGCTCGCCGCTCCGCACGGGCACCCGGAGCATCGCGCGCGCCGCTTTGTCGCAGAATCCGGGGTCCGCAGCGTCGGCTTGCTCGAACGCGCTCACTTTACGGAGCAGCCGTGCGATGACGCCGTATTGGTGGTCTTGTGCCGTCTCTCGGATGGTGTTCTGTGCGGTGTCCGAGAGCAGCGGCAACACGCTCCGCCGGAAGACTAGGCGTGGCAGGCGGTAGACCACCGCGTGTGTCTCGCACAGCAGCTCGGACAGCCGGGGAACGTCGTTCAGCAGCCGCGTGCCGCCCCAGATCGTGCCGACGTGGCGGCGGCTGCCGCTGGCCTCCGCGCTCCAGCCGTCGCCGGGCTCGGCGCCCGGGGCGACGTCCCGCACGGAAATCACCCCTTCCAGCACGACCACTAGCCCTTCGCCCGCTCCTTCCTCCCCCTCCCCCTCCCCCTCCTCCTCGCCCTCCGCGGCCGCCGCCCCGCCGCAGCATCCCCTCGCGTCGACCCCGCCGACCCGCACGGCCGGCACCAGCACGTCGCCGGCGGAGTGCACTTCCCGCCGCAGCCAGGGCACGATCGCTGCCAACTCCGCGCAGTCGACCCCTTTGAACCCCTCGTCGGCGGCCAAGCACTGGCTCGCGATGAACGCGGCGTGCTGTGTTTTGTGTTGGCGATGCATTGTTGGTACTAGAAATTGGTAGTTTAAGCCAGTCGGTCCGTGGCAAACCGTGATAAAATGCAGAATATAGGTGGCAATAGCCTGCATTCGTCACAAGGTGACTACCTCTTCGCTCTCGTTCCGTGTCGCGCTTCTGGCGCTTGCACTTCGCATGGCTCTTTTGCTTCCCAAAGGACAGTCTCTGTGGTGGACAGTAGTGATAACCACAGAGAGGCACCCTGTCGGGTACATAAATGCGCAGGTGACTCGTATTCCGTACCCCCCTTGGGAAGATTTGGGTGGCCCCCTGCAAAAAAAGATGCTAATAGCCTGCACCGACGCGAGAGGCGGAGGAAAAAAGCATAACCCAGGTTTTCGGGTTCCCTCACTAAAAGTGAGGTTAGCAGGAGCACTGGGTGCGTTTACGAAGAAGAAGGCGCCCAGAAGGCGCTGCTGCAGCCTCCTCAAGTATTGCCTACAAAGTAGGTGCTTATACAAAAAAAGAAAAAGAAAAAGGCTCGTTAGCAAGGACGTAGCAATCGTCGCAGAGGTGGGTGAAGTTAGGGTCCGTCCCCTTTGATATGGGTACTTCCAAGCACTCCCGGAAGGAGATGCGTCCAGAGGATGCTTTGTTGGCTTCTCTGGTCTCGATGCATTGACAGCGCACTCTTGCAGACTTCGCCGTGCTGGGCACAGTCCCGGTGGTGGCATGCCTTACACACCAGCTGGTCCAACTTCTTCCGGTGCGTATACGTAGTAGTAGTATGTGTCATCCTAATGCGGGAACAAGTCAGGGAGAAGAGCGGAGCAATCTTTACAAACAAACGAGTGACATAAGGTGGCCGCTCGAGCGGCGCCAATCCGAGCGCACACAGCAGCAGTGTGCGTATACGAAAAAAATGAAACCGCCGCCATACCATTTTCTTCGCGTCGGCGAGCACCAGGCTTTCGAGCGCCGCGCGCGCCGCGCCGCCGCGCGGCGCGGCGGCGTGCAGCCGGCCCGAGCTGACCCCGGCGAGGACGCCGCGGAAGGAGGCTGCCGTCAAGTAGTACAGGTCCGCGCCGCCTGCCTCGGTCTCGATGCGGCCGCACGGCGACGGGTGCGCGAGGCTCAGGGCCTGCACCCACGTCCCGTCCGGCGCCCGCCGGGCCGTCGTGCCGTCGGCGGCCAGCAGGTTGAGGGCGCCGCGCGCGACGAAGATCGCGGCGTCGCGCAACTCCCCCGGCTCGGGTTTGCCGCCACCTCCAGCGGGATCCGGGATGCCGGAATACACGACCGCGGGGCCCGGGTATACCACACGCTGCAGGCTGTCGGTCAGCCTGCGCTTCAACACGGCGACTGCGCTCAGCGTCGACCCGACTGTCAACGGCAGGAACGGTATGTCATCCAACGCGGTCTGGAGCACCGTGCTTCGGTACGCGGCGTCGAAGCTGCACAGCAGCTGCGGGGCTGCCGCGACGGCCTTCGCGAAGGCGGTTCTCGGGAGGAGGAGGAGCTCGGCGGAGCTCTTCGCGGTGGCAGTGACGCCGGGGAGGTTGTAGAGGAGGGACAGCGGCGGGAACAGGCCGCCTTCTTCGATCACTTCGGAGGACGTGCCGCGCGTGTTGCGGCGCTGTACCTGCACGGATCCGCGCATCACGAAGAACATGCCTTCGTCGACAGAGATCACCGTGTTTCTCTCGTAGTGTCGAGGCGTGAACGCGCCGAGAATCTCGTCCATCAACGACATCCTCGGGGCATCATCACTTGCACACTGCCTGTGCGCGGCTTGTGAGGGGTCGTTCGTACGAGTATCTGCTGAAAAAAGACTCGGGGCATCATCACTTGCACGATGCTTGAGCGTGGTTGGTGAGGGGTTGTTCGTGCGATCATCTGAAGAGAGACTCGGAGCACCATCACTCGCACACTGCCTGAGCGCGGTTTGTGAAGGGTCGTTCGCACGAAATATGGGGTCGAACAGTTCGTGTTTCTGCAGGACGCCTGCGAGCGTCTGCTTGAGGTTCGTTTCCGCGACGCGACGCATGGCTGCGCGCGCGTCGTGGATGTCGGGATCCGGACTGCCGTCGAAGAGGCGCTCGAACGCCTTGCGCGATAGCTGGACGGCGTCGACGGCGGTGACGGCGACCACCGACTGTGTGCGCGGCGTGTTGAAGAAGAGCTCGGGCGCGTTTACAGACCCGCCGGCCTCTATCTTCTCCCCGGGGTGCTCGCCACCGCCTGGCTGCGGCCCGTGGCGCAGGGCGGTGCCACGCACTATGAGGAGTAGCATCCCGCCGCCTGAGCCGCGGGGGACCAGCACCCGGCCCGCCGGAAACGCGACCGCCGTCCGCATGGACGGGCAGCTGAGCAGCAGCCGAGCGGCTTTTTCGGCCACGCGCGGCGCGCAGGCGCTCAGCAGCGGCATCCGCGACGCCAGCGCCGTGTAGGGGTGGTCCGCCGACGCGTCGGCGGACTCCGGCGGGGTCATGCACGGGGGGTCCATCGGGGCGTGGCGGACGAGGTACTTCAGGGCGGGCGTGCCGCCGGCGAGAACCGGACCCTCGCACGCCGCGTCGAACCCGTCGGCGCCCAGCGACGCCAGCCTGCGCCGGCGCCGCGGCCGCCGCAGGCCCGACACGACCAGCTCCGCCATCGCGCCCGGCCCTTCTTCCTTTTAGCCTGTTTCGGTTGTGTGTGAACGGTGGTTTGTAGTAATTTATTGGGTGTATGCCGGGGTCTGGACTGACAGCTACGACGGTGACCACTGACGCGGTGTTGAAGAAGAGCTCCAGCGCGTTGACGACCCCGTCGGCCTCTATTTTCTCCCCGTGGCACCCGCGCCGTGTAGGGGTGGTCCGCTGACAGCCTCCGGCGGGGCCGTGCACGGGGGGTCCATCGGGGCGTGGCGGACGAGGTACTTCAGGGCGGCCTCGCACGCCGCGTCGAACCCGTCTGCGCCCAGCGACCCCAGCCAGCGCCGGCGCCGCGGCCGCCGCAGGCCCCGCACGACCAGCTTTGCCATGCGCCTAGCCCTTCTTCCTTTTAGCCTGTTTCGGCTGTGGTGAGCGGTGGTTTTTTTTCGAAGTCTCTGTTTGACCTGTGAGGCGGGTGGGAGTAATTTATTGGGTGTATGCCGGGGTCTGGACTGACAGCTAGACGGTGACCACTGACGCGGCATGTTGAAGAAGAGCTCCAGCGCTTTGACGACCCCGTCGGCCTCTATTTTGTCCCCGCGGCACCCGCGCCGTGTAGGGGTGGTCCGCCGACGCGTCGGCGGCCTCCGGCGGGGTCATGCACGGGGGGTCCATCGGGGCGTGGCGGACGAGGTACTTCAGGGCGGGCGTGCCGCAGGCGAGTACCGGACTCTCGCACGCCGCGTCGAACCCGTCGGCGCCCAGCGACGCCAGGCCGCGGCCGCCGCAGGCCCGGCACGACCAGCTCCGCCATCGCGCCCGGTCCTTCTTCCTTTTAGCCTGTTTCGGTTGCGTGTGAGCGGTGGTTTGTAGTAATTTATTGGGTGTACGCCGGGGTCTGGACTGACAGCTACGACGGTGACCACTGACGCGGTGTTGAAGAAGAGCTCCAGTGCGTTGACGACCCCGTCGGCCTCTATTTTCTTCCCGTGGCACCCGCGCCGTGTAGGGGTGGTCCGCCGGCAGCCTCCGGCGGGGCCGTGCACGGGGGGTCCATCGGGGCGTGGCGGACGAGGTACTTCAGGGCGGCCTCGCACGCCGCGTCGAACCCGTCTGCGCCCAGCGACCCCAGCCAGCGCCGGCGCCGCGGCCGCCGCAGGCCCCGCACGACCAGCTTTGCCATGCGCCTGGCCCTTCTTCCTTTTAGCCTGTTTCGGCTGTGGTGAGCGGTGGTTTTTTTTCGAAGTCTCTATTTGACCTGTGAGGCGGGTGGGAGTAATTTATTGGGTGTATGCCGGGGTCTGGACTGACAGCTAGACGGTGACCACTGACGCGGCATGTTGAAGAAGAGCTCCAGCGCTTTGACGACCCCGTCGGCCTCTATTTTGTCCCCGTGGCACCCGCGCCGTGTAGGGGTGGTCCGCCGACGCGTCGGCGGCCTCCGGCGGGGTCATGCACGGGGGGTCCATCGGGGCGTGGCGGACGAGGTACTTCAGGGCGGGCGTGCCGCCGGCGAGAACCGGACCCTCGCACGCCGCGTCGAACCCGTCGGCGCCCAGCGACGCCAGCCTGCGCCGGCGCCGCGGCCGCCGCAGGCCCGACACGACCAGCTCCGCCATCGCGCCCGGCCCTTCTTCCTTTTAGCCCGGTCGGTTTTTTTGGGTCCACCCTCGGACCGGTTGGTTCGAGGGGTTTTGAGCTTCATGGCCGGTTCCCACGGGTGTCTCCCTGCTTCGCCATCCGAAAGAACGTGGTCGAGTCAGGAGAACCCCGAACGTGGTCGAGTCAGGAGAACCCCGAACGTGGTCGAGTCAGGAGAACCCCGAACGTGGTCGAGTCAGGAGAACCCCGAACGTGGTTGAGTCAGGAGAACCCCGAACGTGGTTGAGTCAGGAGAACCCCGAACGTGGTTGAGTCAGGAGAACCCCGAACGTGGTTGAGTCAGGAGAACCCCGAACGTGGTTGAGTCAGGAGAACCCCGAACGTGGTCGAGTCAGGAGAACCCCGAACGTGGTTGAGTCAGGAGAACCCCGAACGTGGTTGAGTCAGGAGAACCCCGAACGTGGTTGAGTCAGGAGAACCCCGAACGTGGTTGAGTCAGGAGAACCCCGAACGTGGTCGAGTCAGGAGAACCCCGAACGTGGTCGAGTCAGGAGAACCCCGAACGTGGTTGAGTCAGGAGAACCCCGAACGTGGTTGAGTCAGGAGAACCCCGAACGTGGTTGAGTCAGGAGAACCCCGAACGTGGTTGAGTCAGGAGAACCCCGAACGTGGTTGAGTCAGGAGAACCCCGAACGTGGTTGAGTCAGGAGAACCCCGAACGTGGTTGAGTCAGGAGAACCCCGAACGTGGTTGAGTCAGGAGAACCCCGAACGTGGTTGAGTCAGGAGAACCCCGAACGTGGTCGAGTCAGGAGAACCCCGAACGTGGTTGAGTCAGGAGAACCCCGAACGTGGTTGAGTCAGGAGAACCCCGAACGTGGTTGAGTCAGGAGAACCCCGAACGTGGTTGAGTCAGGAGAACCCCGAACGTGGTTGAGTCAGGAGAACCCCGAACGTGGTTGAGTCAGGAGAACCCCGAACGTGGTTGAGTCAGGAGAACCCCGAACGTGGTTGAGTCAGGAGAACCCCGAACGTGGTTGAGTCAGGAGAACCCCGAACGTGGTTGAGTCAGGAGAACCCCGAACGTGGTTGAGTCAGGAGAACCCCGAACGTGGTTGAGTCAGGAGAACCCCGAACGTGGTTGAGTCAGGAGAACCCCGAACGTGGTTGAGTCAGGAGAACCCCGAACGTGGTTGAGTCAGGAGAACCCCGAACGTGGTTGAGTCAGGAGAACCCCGAACGTGGTTGAGTCAGGAGAACCCCGAACGTGGTTGAGTCAGGAGAACCCCGAACGTGGTTGAGTCAGGAGAACCCCGAACGTGGTTGAGTCAGGAGAACCCCGAACGTGGTTGAGTCAGGAGAACCCCGAACGTGGTCGAGTCAGGAGAACCCCGAACGTGGTTGAGTCAGGAGAACCCCGAACGTGGTTGAGTCAGGAGAACCCCGAACGTGGTTGAGTCAGGAGAACCCCGAACGTGGTTGAGTCAGGAGAACCCCGAACGTGGTCGAGTCAGGAGAACCCCGAACGTGGTCGAGTCAGGAGAACCCCGAACGTGGTCGAGTCAGGAGAACCCCGAACGTGGTTGAGTCAGGAGAACCCCGAACGTGGTTGAGTCAGGAGAACCCCGAACGTGGTTGAGTCAGGAGAACCCCGAACGTGGTTGAGTCAGGAGAACCCCGAACGTGGTCGAGTCAGGAGAACCCCGAACGTGGTTGAGTCAGGAGAACCCCGAACGTGGTTGAGTCAGGAGAACCCCGAACGTGGTTGAGTCAGGAGAACCCCGAACGTGGTTGAGTCAGGAGAACCCCGAACGTGGTCGAGTCAGGAGAACCCCGAACGTGGTTGAGTCAGGAGAACCCCGAACGTGGTTGAGTCAGGAGAACCCCGAACGTGGTTGAGTCAGGAGAACCCCGAACGTGGTTGAGTCAGGAGAACCCCGAACGTGGTTGAGTCAGGAGAACCCCGAACGTGGTCGAGTCAGGAGAACCCCGAACGTGGTTGAGTCAGGAGAACCCCGAACGTGGTTGAGTCAGGAGAACCCCGAACGTGGTTGAGTCAGGAGAACCCCGAACGTGGTTGAGTCAGGAGAACCCCGAACGTGGTTGAGTCAGGAGAACCCCGAACGTGGTTGAGTCAGGAGAACCCCGAACGTGGTTGAGTCAGGAGAACCCCGAACGTGGTTGAGTCAGGAGAACCCCGAACGTGGTTGAGTCAGGAGAACCCCGAACGTGGTTGAGTCAGGAGAACCCCGAACGTGGTTGAGTCAGGAGAACCCCGAACGTGGTTGAGTCAGGAGAACCCCGAACGTGGTTGAGTCAGGAGAACCCCGAACGTGGTTGAGTCAGGAGAACCCCGAACGTGGTTGAGTCAGGAGAACCCCGAACGTGGTTGAGTCAGGAGAACCCCGAACGTGGTTGAGTCAGGAGAACCCCGAACGTGGTTGAGTCAGGAGAACCCCGAACGTGGTTGAGTCAGGAGAACCCCGAACGTGGTTGAGTCAGGAGAACCCCGAACGTGGTTGAGTCAGGAGAACCCCGAACGTGGTTGAGTCAGGAGAACCCCGAACGTGGTTGAGTCAGGAGAACCCCGAACGTGGTTGAGTCAGGAGAACCCCGAACGTGGTTGAGTCAGGAGAACCCCGAACGTGGTTGAGTCAGGAGAACCCCGAACGTGGTTGAGTCAGGAGAACCCCGAACGTGGTTGAGTCAGGAGAACCCCGAACGTGGTTGAGTCAGGAGAACCCCGAACGTGGTTGAGTCAGGAGAACCCCGAACGTGGTTGAGTCAGGAGAACCCCGAACGTGGTTGAGTCAGGAGAACCCCGAACGTGGTTGAGTCAGGAGAACCCCGAACGTGGTTGAGTCAGGAGAACCCCGAACGTGGTTGAGTCAGGAGAACCCCGAACGTGGTTGAGTCAGGAGAACCCCGAACGTGGTTGAGTCAGGAGAACCCCGAACGTGGTTGAGTCAGGAGAACCCCGAACGTGGTTGAGTCAGGAGAACCCCGAACGTGGTTGAGTCAGGAGAACCCCGAACGTGGTTGAGTCAGGAGAACCCCGAACGTGGTTGAGTCAGGAGAACCCCGAACGTGGTTGAGTCAGGAGAACCCCGAACGTGGTTGAGTCAGGAGAACCCCGAACGTGGTTGAGTCAGGAGAACCCCGAACGTGGTTGAGTCAGGAGAACCCCGAACGTGGTTGAGTCAGGAGAACCCCGAACGTGGTTGAGTCAGGAGAACCCCGAACGTGGTTGAGTCAGGAGAACCCCGAACGTGGTTGAGTCAGGAGAACCCCGAACGTGGTTGAGTCAGGAGAACCCCGAACGTGGTTGAGTCAGGAGAACCCCGAACGTGGTTGAGTCAGGAGAACCCCGAACGTGGTCGAGTCAGGAGAACCCCGAACGTGGTCGAGTCAGGAGAACCCCGAACGTGGTTGAGTCAGGAGAACCCCGAACGTGGTTGAGTCAGGAGAACCCCGAACGTGGTTGAGTCAGGAGAACCCCGAACGTGGTTGAGTCAGGAGAACCCCGAACGTGGTTGAGTCAGGAGAACCCCGAACGTGGTTGAGTCAGGAGAACCCCGAACGTGGTTGAGTCAGGAGAACCCCGAACGTGGTTGAGTCAGGAGAACCCCGAACGTGGTTGAGTCAGGAGAACCCCGAACGTGGTTGAGTCAGGAGAACCCCGAACGTGGTTGAGTCAGGAGAACCCCGAACGTGGTTGAGTCAGGAGAACCCCGAACGTGGTTGAGTCAGGAGAACCCCGAACGTGGTTGAGTCAGGAGAACCCCGAACGTGGTTGAGTCAGGAGAACCCCGAACGTGGTTGAGTCAGGAGAACCCCGAACGTGGTTGAGTCAGGAGAACCCCGAACGTGGTTGAGTCAGGAGAACCCCGAACGTGGTTGAGTCAGGAGAACCCCGAACGTGGTTGAGTCAGGAGAACCCCGAACGTGGTTGAGTCAGGAGAACCCCGAACGTGGTCGAGTCAGGAGAACCCCGAACGTGGTTGAGTCAGGAGAACCCCGAACGTGGTTGAGTCAGGAGAACCCCGAACGTGGTTGAGTCAGGAGAACCCCGAACGTGGTTGAGTCAGGAGAACCCCGAACGTGGTTGAGTCAGGAGAACCCCGAACGTGGTTGAGTCAGGAGAACCCCGAACGTGGTTGAGTCAGGAGAACCCCGAACGTGGTTGAGTCAGGAGAACCCCGAACGTGGTTGAGTCAGGAGAACCCCGAACGTGGTTGAGTCAGGAGAACCCCGAACGTGGTTGAGTCAGGAGAACCCCGAACGTGGTTGAGTCAGGAGAACCCCGAACGTGGTTGAGTCAGGAGAACCCCGAACGTGGTTGAGTCAGGAGAACCCCGAACGTGGTTGAGTCAGGAGAACCCCGAACGTGGTTGAGTCAGGAGAACCCCGAACGTGGTTGAGTCAGGAGAACCCCGAACGTGGTTGAGTCAGGAGAACCCCGAACGTGGTTGAGTCAGGAGAACCCCGAACGTGGTTGAGTCAGGAGAACCCCGAACGTGGTTGAGTCAGGAGAACCCCGAACGTGGTTGAGTCAGGAGAACCCCGAACGTGGTTGAGTCAGGAGAACCCCGAACGTGGTTGAGTCAGGAGAACCCCGAACGTGGTTGAGTCAGGAGAACCCCGAACGTGGTTGAGTCAGGAGAACCCCGAACGTGGTTGAGTCAGGAGAACCCCGAACGTGGTTGAGTCAGGAGAACCCCGAACGTGGTTGAGTCAGGAGAACCCCGAACGTGGTTGAGTCAGGAGAACCCCGAACGTGGTTGAGTCAGGAGAACCCCGAACGTGGTTGAGTCAGGAGAACCCCGAACGTGGTCGAGTCAGGAGAACCCCGAACGTGGTTGAGTCAGGAGAACCCCGAACGTGGTTGAGTCAGGAGAACCCCGAACGTGGTTGAGTCAGGAGAACCCCGAACGTGGTTGAGTCAGGAGAACCCCGAACGTGGTTGAGTCAGGAGAACCCCGAACGTGGGTTTGGAAGAACGTGAAGCCGCAGCAGCTCGCACGTCTTTCGTCTTCGCCGCGACGAGCTCCTTCGCGTTCTTTTGCAGCCCACTGACGGTCATCCGAGCGTGTCCCTTCGTTCCTGTTTCGGGTTTCCGCAAGGCGCCGCACATGTCTTCAGTGCGCCGGGCGGCTTGCTGCTGAGGCTGTGCTGCAGTTCCACCGATCACAAAAGCGATTCGTACGGTGGACATGCTTGTTGGCATTCTCACAGCGGCAACTTGGGTACAATATCGAATGAGGGCAAGGGAAGAAACGGTTGTGTTGACGTGCACGGCGGTACCCCCCCTTTTCGTCACGCAGATTTGCAAGGGCACGTGTAAATGGAACTGCGAACAGAAGTTCGGGGAAGGGAGAAGGGTATGCTGCTGGCAAGCCGGAGTCATGAATGCTCCATAGACGGAGTCATGAATGCTCCATAGACGGAGTCATGAATGCTCCATAGACGGAGTCATGAATGCTCCATAGACGGAGTCATGAATGCTCCATAGACGCACACGCGAGAGGCAGCCGGGTGCGCTGGATCTTCCGCTCCCGTACACGGGGATCTGAAAGAGTTTCCGTTCAGTTTTTTGAAGAACGGTCAGCCGCAGGCAAACCCTGGCACGAGAGAGAAGAAAAGAAAATGGTCGTGGAGGAAAGTACCCTGCGGGCACCTTCGGAGGACACCCGATAACGGGCTCGACGAGGCGAGGGCCTATTTTCCCGAGATTGGGGATGCCTCCCAATATTGACACCCTTCGGGGGGCCGACACTGTGCAACTACAGGGAGGCAAACTGGGACAACTAGAAAAGATGGGCCCTGCCGTGTTTCCGCTGTAAAACTCACGCAAAATCCAGGATAAAAGGTACATGGGTGCTTTGCGTAGTAACCACCCAAAATCAAAACTCAAAATTGGAGAAGAAAAACAGCCCAAGAGGGGAATCTGGTCCCCACAGTGCGGTAGTGAGGGAATGTCTGGTAATGACACGCTCTTGAGTGTGCAGCCGGGGAGTGGATTGGCAGAGTAGATCTCTCATCATAAGTGGCCATTCCTGTTCCAAAGGTTTCCGCGCCTGCGGCGCAAGTAGGATTGGCATGCAGATCTCTTCCACTTCGTCATGTGGCCAATCACGATACTACACTTGTTTTGGAGCTGCGATTGGTTAGAATTTCAGTGCCTGCGGTGCCAAGGCCATAGAGCTTGTTCTAGAAAAACTTGCACTCTAAAAAAGGAAGCCTCGCAGGAAAGCAGACACTATCGCACAGTTGAGGGAGAACTTACACCGATTTCGGGGACGTTATGTCCAGTTTCCGGTTTGGCAAAAATATGTGTAGCTTTGTTGTCGTTTTCGTTGTCGACAACATTTATTTTTACTTTCGGTGCTTCTCGTGCACTTAGTGACGGAAAGAAATGTGAAGACGGGAGAGATTTTTGCTTTCCACGGTATTTCTGGACTTCGAGGTGCCATGGAGTCTCCTTTCTCTACACGTCATGTTTAGTAGTTGAGTGAAGCACATGGATAATCATGCACTTCGTTTAGCAGCGGCTGCCGAAACACGTCGTGGCACGTCTTTGTGGGGTTCAAGTTGTTCGGGTGAACCAAGGTTGGGCTTGTTGTTCGGCCTGCTTGAAGCCTTTCGGCAGTCGTCACCTTTCGGTGGCGATGCGGGAATGCTCTTTCGGATTTGGCAAATGGTCTTTGTTTGACCTGCGTTCTAATAAAAAGCCGAATGCAAATGCATGTGCCGTTTTTTATATCCGCACATTTTTAGCATTTGCAAAGGAAGAACATCAAGAGAAATAATTGGGCTGTCCATCAGAGAAATACTCGACGGAGCTGCTTCGACTCCGAATGGAAGGGGGAAATATAGAGGTAAGGGGCAAATACAATACGAACACAATCTGATTTGTTCTTCGCTTACACCACCGTGTGTTGTTTTCTCACTCAGGACTTTTGACCTGTTGTGTTTGTGTGATTTGTCGTGTAGGGGTAGACCCGCATGACCTCACGTCCGTTCAACACGTGGTTCGGTAGTTACAGCACTTGGGATCCCTTCTGTTATTTGTCGGGCAGCATCGTCGAGCATTTCCTTTCAAGCTGGCGCTTATGTAAGAAAAAAGCAGTTCAGAGGGTTTGGGATTTTGGGGAAACACGCTTGTGTCGATCCTGTGATGTGCACGGGATCACCCCCCTCCCATAGCGGTCAGCAGCACAGCGGGCTGCTTGCGATGTTGTAGCACTGCGGGCTGCCAACTCAGCACTGCGGGCTGAGGTTCACAGCACTGCGCTGTCTTCTCAGCTCAGCGGGCCGAGGTTTTTGTGCGAGAAAATGAGAGAGCAGGCCTGGTTGTTTGGACAATAAACTCATCTCACGAAAAGCTCGCTACGCTCGGTTTTTGCTATCTCAGAAAATACTCGACGTAGCTGCTTCGACTAAGAATGGAAATGGAGGAAATATAGAGGTAGGGGGGCAAATACAATACAAACACAATCTGATTTGATCTTCGCTTACACCACCGTGTGTTGTTTTCTCACTCAGGACTTTGACCTCTTGTGTTTGTGTGATTTGTCGTGTCGGGGTAGGCCCGGGTGATGACCTTCGGTAGTAACAGCACTTGGGATCCCTTCTGTTCTTTGCCAGGCAGCATCGTCGAGCATTTCCTTTCAAGCTGGCGATTATGTAAAAGAAAGGGGTAGATAAGGAAGGGAACGTATGACTCCCTCTGTTGGGGATGAACCCATGAGGAGGCTGGCCCTCTGTGTTTTCGGCCTTTGCGCAAAATGACCTCGGGCGGGTTGTGTTCCTCCGGACTCAACACTAGCGGTTTCGGGATTACGTGTTGGCTAGCAACGTTTCGTGTGGGCTACAGCACAGTTACCTCCTATGAGATTTCGCAATCCCCAAGTATTTCCTACAAAGCAGGTGCTTAGATGCTTATACAGGTAGTAGTAGTAGTTTGAACTTGATATGCAGCAACAAACTGTGATGATAGACTGCACAAGCCGCTACAGACTACCTCTTTGCACGCGTCGTGCCATGCTTCGGTCGCTTCTTGCCCCGCGTACTGTTTGTCTCCGTGCGTGCTTCACGTCCGCTGTGGTGTCTGACGAGCCCGAGGAATCACCAGACGATTCGGCGCAGTTCTTTTTCCCCCTGGTAGGTAGTAGTTGTCGTCTCAGTCCCCGTAGATACGGGAGTAAAACGGAGCGGTGGCAGCAGGAATTGTGGCGTACCTTTCGCAAAGGTGGCATCTCAGTGTGGGGTACAGCGGGTTATGGGCCGTCAGCGGAAAACAAGTGACGCATTGTTCTGCGCAGGCTTTGACTTTACACCGCAGCCCAGTTCATAAGGGCAAGAATGCGTCGTTGTCTTTTTGCAGCCGCTGTTGTTGTCGCCTTCTGTCGTCTTCCTGAGCCTTGCCCCCGAGGCCGTATAAGCTTCCGCACTTTGCGCAGTGGCTCTTCGACGTTCTTAAGTGTGTTTGCGACGACTTCTTTCACCTTGGCGTCCCAGATCGTCTGGTCCTCCATCCACTCCCGAATTTTTGTACGGTCCCTTTCCGCGAGATAGACAGCAGTGGTCGCGCCACTTGTCTTGCCCGAAGCTGGTCCGCAGCGGCTGGTCGGACCGCATGCAGTGCGCCGCGAATCGCAGATGCTTTTCTTGCAGCAGGTGGGCTCGAGATCGGCCTTCAGGACGCGCAGGAATACGCCGAACGACAAGCAACTGCACGAAAGAAAAATAAGACAAGGCCGAGCAGAGGGATACAAAACAAAAATCACGATTGGTGTTAACGTCCCTCCCCACTATTTGTCCATCAGGGACTTCTGCCACCTCATGGTCCAGTCACGAGCGGTGGCACTCCTTGAACGAGCAGAAGTGCAGTTTTCGGGTATCTTTAGAGTCTAACCACTCGTCTGACTGTCCATTCGTGGGGGGGGGGGGGGGGGGGGGGGTTATAATGGTTTAGCTTGAAGGGTGTTGGAAAGGTTGAAAAAGGTTTTGGGGGTCACCGTCGGTTTGTGTTTTTCTTTTTTTTTGTTTTTTTTTTTGGGGGGTAATTATTTTTTCGGGGGTTCGCGTAACCCTTCTTTTCCGGAAGATAACGTTATCTTTTCTTTTCTCTCTGGCGCTCTTTTCTCTCTATCTCTCTCTTTGGCTAGCAAAGCGACTATTGCGACCGACACCACGACCACACCCGTAATGAATGTGATCAAGGGCCCCCACGTTCTACATGTTGAGCAGGGGTTGCCATGTAGCCCGTACCGGTCTAAGCCTTCATTGCAGCTTCCATAAGCACCCCCGTTGGGACGGGTCCGACGGTCCGTTAGTCATCAGCGACATCGGGCGGGAAAAAGTAAATAAAAAGAAAGGAGAAAAATGGGGGTGTGGGTGGATAAGCTCGTGGTAGGTTGTTCGGAAATAAGTACAACCTCAAACTACGCCTAGCACAGGGCCAGGTGGCATATACGTGCCTTCATCCTCTCATGTTAGTGTGCGTTCACTCGTACAGACACTTCGAGTTTTTCCCGTTAGGGGTAAACGGGTGCGGAGTGAAATATAGACCAGCCAGCAATCAAGAATCCGATGAGGCTCAAACGACGCGGATCAGAATCTCACACCCGCGAGGTGGCAACGTCTCTCATGCGCGCGGAGTCCCCTCAGACCTTGGAACGTCTGGCCATCCTTCGTGCATTCGACGGAGCAGTGTTGACATCGCAGCACCGGGGAACCTGTTAACTGCTGTTCAAACAACACATGCGGTGTCAGACATGGGGGGGGGGGGGGGGGGACTTAGTTTAATGTTTAGGCAGGACACGGGGGGAAAATGTTTCTTGGGTTTGAAGAGCGCGTGGTGCTTGCACCACTGAGGCCAGGTTATTTAACCGCGGATTTAGTGAAGGTTTGTTCAGGAAACGGTCGCGAGCGAAACCCGACCAGGTAACGACCATTTCACTGTCTTCTTTGTTTTGTGATGCGAACATCACGAGGTGCTGTCCGAAGACACCGCCCACGTGAGCACTGTTAAGCAGCGGTTGCCAGATACTCCCGTAGCACCTATTCACGGGTTTGCAGGGGTAAAAAGGGGGGGGGGGAGGCAATGTTGCACCCTCTTTTGCTTTCCTTTGGGGATTTGCTGTCTTTTTTTGCTCTGAACCGGGGGTTTTCCTGGTTCCGCGAAACCAAAAGTACTGAGAAAAGAGGTTTTGCTGGGCACAAATTTGCCTCATTTGCTTGACATACTGCAACAGGTTCTGCGGGCGATCCGAGGTCTCTTCTGCCTAAAAGGGTTCGGGCAGTTCATGAAACGTTCTTATATTGTTAGCGTTTATTGTGGTTTGGAAGTTCGGTGTTTTATTATCGATGCTGTTGTCATCATCAATACTTGTGCTGCGTTCTACAAGTCTTCAGCACCACCGGTGAAGCCAGGTCGTGTCACAATGGGGCCAAGTAGTAGTAGTAGTATGTGTCGTCTGCCGAAGCAGCCGGAGACAGCAGGCGCAGGGGGCAGGTCTTGCTTTACAATTTTCTTCTTCATGGAGACCCGTCCCCGGCAATCCCGACTGTCCAATCACTGTCGAGAAAGGTTTGTGCCCTATAGTGATGAGGTGGTTGACCAGGCCCCCACGAAGCCTTATACACAACACGGCTACAACACGAGGATGCAGCCCTGCATAGGTGTGCACTCAGCCATCACAGGGCTTCAGATCTCGTTACTTGACCTGACACAGCTGCCACGCAGAAGGCTGCAGCAGTAACCTTCGCAATGAAGGCACGCGCGGCTGAGTGTATGTAGGCGATCCATACAACAGCTGCATCAGACGCAGCTTGATCCGAGAGCTCGCTAGGGGAGGTAGTTTCCCAGCCTTCGGCGACAGATCGGAGCCCCGACGACAACCGGCGAGGAAGGAGAGAAAGTCGTACTCTGGTTGAGTTCCGTCTTCGGTCACCAACAGCTCAGTTATTTCAAGCAACCGAAACGTGTTGGCGTAGTAAGCGTGATGTCCCTCACTTACCAAGAGCTTCTCGAAGATGCGGCATGTTTCAATACGTTTGCAAAACAGGCAGCTTGACAGATCCCTCTGTCACCTGCTGTTTCGCTTGCAGGGTGTACATGCGAGAGTTTCGGGAGGAAGTCTTAGTTTGGTGTTTGGGAAGAATTTGCCTCTCTTGTATGTTTGGTGCTAGATGTTCGTTTGATGCTAGCATTAGAAATCGCGGGAATGCAGGGTTTTGTTTTGTTTTCTTTTTTTCTCTTTTTCTTCTTTTTTTCGTTGTCAACTTCTTTGGGGAAGGGAGCGGAGCTTGAAGAACAAGCCAAAGATGCGGTGCGCGTGCAAGAAATTGGTAACTACACATTCATTATCTGAAACACTGGTGGGGACGGGCTGGTCGCGGTGGACCGATCATGGTCCACAACTTTTGAGCAGCCAGTTTTGGCCACATCAACAAATGGTGTGGGGCGATGTATGCAAGTAGGTAGAACTGGGCAGTTGGCTCGTTGGAACTCGAAGGAGGAGAACCCTTTTCATAAACTGCGCACCTTCTTTCTCTTGGTCGAACTATGGCAGCTGAACCCTGCTTAAGGACATGCATCCAGAGGGTGCAATTCCCCTGAGAAATTGTCAGAGTTATTGTTCGCCTGAGCTTTTTATCGTAACAAGCGCACTCGTCAATGAGGTGCTATGATGTGGCTGGCTGGTATCAGTCAACCACAGTCAATAGCAGTCAATATTTGATTCTGTGTACGATGAAGGCCTAATTAAGCCTGGGCATATGATTTGTCTGGAAAATGGCCCAGCTTCGTTCGGTCCGCAGATCATTCTGAGGACGCTTTTTGGAACGAGTTCGCTTCGTCCCGGTGCTCATCACGGAGCTCTCTTGGCATACTGATATTTGTTGATGCATGTCACACTACTGGACGGCAAGCCCGTAAATCTGATTTCTTTTTTTCTGATCGCAGAATCAAATAATGACTGATATGCACATGCATGCGCGTACACACAAGACTGTCACGGAAGCCGTACAGAAAAAGGAGGGTTATGCTGAAGGAGCGGGAACTTGGGAACGACTGAAACTCAACACCGGCCAGCAGGGGCGCACACCCAACTCGTTGAGGTTGACACATGGTTCAGCAGTCGCTTTTGAACCCCGAGAAACCCTCCGTCTGTGAGGGGGTTATAGAGTATTGTGAGGTTGAGATTAGGCATAGGTGGCGGGCGAGTCACGACTCGCCCCAGACTCGTCTTCACTCGCCCTGTCACTCGCCCTCAGTCGCCCTTCACTCGCCCTTCACTCGCCCTTCACTCGCCCTTCACTCGCCCTTCACTCGCCCTTCACTCGCCCTTCACTCGCCCTTCACTCGCCCTTCACTCGCCCTTCACTCGCCCTTCACTCGCCCTCAGTACCATAGGGGTCAACTTTTTGTGCCTTCTCCGACCCACTCAGGTGCGGGATTTAACCACAAAAATCTCGGCAAATACCCCGTCGCCAAAAAAAAAAAAAAAAAAAAAAAACCCATTATGGTGGAGAAACACGTGTTGGGGGGGAACGGCAGCAGAGAAGTTTCCCGCGCTGTCGACCCACATCACGGCGGTGCTGGCCGCACAGCTAAGCGTGACGGGGTAACAGCGTCTTTTCGGTGACGACCGCCATGGAGAAGATATGCTGCCACCATGGATCCGCAGACATTCGTCAGCCGACTGTTTCTGCAGATGCATGGTGATGACGCATTTGTCGCTGATGACGGCAACAACGACGCCGACGATGACGACCTGGAAGCTCCCGACATGTGCATTGTGTGAGGGCAGACCTTCAGCACACTAGACTAGGCAGTATTCTGCCAAACATCAAGATCTTCTCACCCCTACCCCTTCTCCTGCACTTGTGTTCATGCGCCGTAACAGGATCGGCAGCCCCTCGGGCTCATGAGCACGGTGGCAGCGGCAAAGCAGGTAGGAATCGAGGCGGCGTGCGCTCTTCGACGTGCGTCACCATGGTCCACGGAGGGCGAGTCTGGGGCGAGTTGGGCGAGTGTGGGGCGAGTCTGGGGCGAGTGGGCGAGTCAAAAGGCGAGTTTGGGGGCTCGAGGGCCCTAGGGTTAGTCTGGGGCGAGTGGGCGAGTCAAAAGGCGAGTTTGGGGGCTCGAGGGCCCTAGGGTGAGTCTGGGGCGAGTGGGCGAGTCAAAAGGCGAGTTTGGGGGCTCGAGGGCCCGAGGGCGAGTCTGGGGCGAGTCGCGACTCGCTCGCCACCTATGGTTAGGGTGGGGGGAATCTTGGGGGCATGATGAAGCTGTTTTACTTTGCCATCAAAAGCTCGCCATCCGAAAGTACGATACCGTTCCCACGTGACAAGAGGGTTGAAGTATGGCTAAAGATAAAGTGGTGTCACCTGAGGAAATCGTATGTGCTGAGAACCGTGTCTACCTGCACCGTTCTTCGCACAGGCGAACCCTCTCGGGGAAAGGCCCCTACGACCGTGCGGAAAGCAACCGGTGGATAATAGCGCGGGGGTGGCTGCCTATCATGCAGGGTCAAAACCTTGTGTCTTTTTGGTAAGAGGGATTTAGACCCAAAAAAAAATGGCCACCCATTTTTTTCTGGAAAAAAATTGGGTTTTTTGAAAAAAATAAATTTGGAACAAAACTGCGGTAGTTTTTGAAGAAGTTGACACGGTTGTGAAACGAATGGACTATTGTACATTATTGTATTTCCCCCGCCGACCAAGAATTATTGTATTTTTAGTGTACATTATTGTACAGTTATTGTATATTATTGTACGATTATTGTACATTATTGTACACGCTGTGGTGCAGGGGGTAAGGCGTGTGGAAGATTCACGACAGACTTCCGTACAGGGAATGACCCGATGGACTCGACAGACTTCCGTACAGGGAATGACCCGATGGACTCGACAGACTTCCGTACAGGGAATGACCCGATGGACTCGACAGACTTCCGTACAGGGAATGACCCGATGGACTCGACAGACTTCCGATGGTGTCTTTGTCAGGGGTGATCGATCGCAAAGAGACAGCATTGCAGTTCAAGCGGAGGGTGGAGGACGTCTTGGTGGATCTTCACTTTGACAATCTTCACTTCGGCAATCTTCACAGTCCGGAAATTGAAGTGAAGGTTTCCCGAGGTGTAGACCCTTGACAGACGCTTCAAAACGACGTTTTCAAGGTCGAACACAGCAGGGAAGTGAAGAATACATCGTATTTCGTTCTTTCTCGTTTCCCCGACCGAGCATGCTCGTGAAGGGACATACTGCCCCTTTCGTTCAGATATCTGCTGCAATTAGGCGCAGCGAGATAGCTGTCAGAAGCTTCCCGCAACGGAATATACATCTCTGCAAACTAACTTTTCGAATTGGTAGGCAAATCCAGGTGGGTCTGATGTGCCTAAAGGGGTTATGCAGTACGCGCATTTTTGGTAAATGCTCGGACTGTGTATTCCAGTCTTCAACATCTGGGAAAGCCTTTTTCGAGTTTGCTGTTCTGCTCGGCCTAGTTTGTTCGTCGACCTTTTCGTGGTGGAGTTTCTTCCCTTCTGCAGGAGTCTGGCCCTCAGAACCGTGGGCGTGTTCTATTTGCAGAAAAAGGAAGCAGTTCCCGTCATTTCTAGGATATCAGAAGAGTGCCTGATTGCTGCTGGAGCATCAGGATCGCTGGGACTGCAGTCGTACAATAATGTATTGTACATTATTGTAAGTTATTGTAAATTCTTGTATTATTGTACAGTATTGTATACAATAATATACGAAAATCTGTCCAATAAAAATACCGAGCCGGTTCACCCCATCCTGATGGCCTGTAATAGTCCGTGATAGACTGTGATAGACTGTGATAGACTGTGATAGACTGTGATAGACTGTGATAGACTGTGATAGACTGTGATAGACTGTCCGCGCCGAAAGCGCGGAAAAAGTGACCCTTCTGGAGTCACGTAGCGAAAAGCTGGCATAGTGTGGTACTCATTTGCTTGCAAATGACTCCCCACTAACGCAACAAGACGACGATAGACTGTGATAGACTGTGATAGACTGTGATAGACTGCGATAGACTGTGATAGACTGTGATAGACTGCGATAGACTGTGATAGACTGTGATAGACTATGATAGACTGTGATAGTCTGTGATAGACCGTGATAGACTGCGGTAGACTGTGATAGACAGAAGCATGCACTTCGATGGGGGAGGGGTGGACCGGCTCAAATACAATTAAATACAATAAACGATTCGTATCACAACCGTGAGTTGAGCAAAAAAAAATCCAAATTTTTTTCTTGGGCTCTGTCGGCCCCGCAGCAGCGTTTACCAAAAAGAAGGTTTTGACCCTGCATGCTATGCGATCGTGCAGCACTGAAGGGACGGGCCATCTCGCGCCCAACCACGTTTGAGAACTCCTGCGTGGCCTTCGTCGATCAGAGGCCGGCAGTCGGGCACAAGGAGCACGCCGGTTTGGTCGACGAGCAGGTAGGAAGGTATCCCGACGACGCCGTATGCCGATCGAAGCCGCCTGCGCAATAGTTTATCGTCGAACGGCACGGCGTACGTGCCCGTGCGCTTCAAGGCCTGCTCGAAGTGTGCACGGCAGCGGTCGACGGACACGTAGACGAACACGACGTCGTCGGAATGCGCGGAGTATTGCTTGGCGAACCGGGCCAAGCGCGTCTCGAAGGACTGCCGGTCCCGCCGCCACTCGGCGCCGAAGTGCAAGAACACCTTCCGCCCGTCGCAGACGTCGGCAACTTCGGCAACGACGTCCCCGTGGCGGACCAGGTGCGACCCTAAAAACGAGTACGGGTCGCTGCTGCGGTGGGCGCTGCTCGAATCGGTCCACGACTTCTTCGAGAACCGGCCCGGCGACAGCGGGTTGGCGCGCGAGTGGAACGAGCTGCCGTGCAGGGTCATCAAGTCGGTCGCTCGGCCCGCGGGCAGCCTCCTCCAGGGGAACGATTGGCCTGTGGGGTCTTCGTCGATGAACTTGCTCGCGTCCTGGATGCAAAGCGAGCCGTCGACGGCGTTGACGGCAACCACCGACGGGATGGTGAGGACTCTGTACCTCGTGAACAACTCCGCTTGGATCTGGTGTTCTTCGAAGGGCAGCGCGAGCCAAGGCATCGTCGAGAAGCCGCCCTCGTGCTGCTCCTTCGTGTCGTCCATCCCGATTTGGACGATTTCGAGCCTGCGCTTGCCGCTCTGCTCTTCGTACAAACGCGACAGCTTCTCCGGCAGCGTGCTGCCGTGCGCACACCACGCCGCCGTGAAAAAAAGCAGGACGCTGTCTTTATCCCCCAACGCCGTCAGCAACGGCACCTGCGACCCATCACTCCGCAGCAGTCGCGACCCCAGCATGTCGGCCAAACTGGTCGCCTTTTCCTGCCCCATGGCGACGGGGGGAGGGAGTTTGCCCTTCGGCAGAGCACTGCCTCTCGTGCGGGGAGAGGGGGGAAAGGGGGGCTGCGGCCCTGTGCATGATGTTTCTTTTGTTTTCATTTCTCTGTCCAATACCAGGGCATTAGCTTGGTCTCCGGCACATTTTCCAAATTTGGACCGCTAACGGCGTTTTGCGTCCTCACTCAGGAATGGGCTCAACACAGCGCGACACGACGTATCTTCACGACAATGCTGGGCCCTGGCCACCTCTGCCGGGGGCCTGGGTGATGGTGCACCGAGAGCTACTTTCTTCGTTCACTCACCGCCGCACTGGGCCACCTCTCTTTGAACTAGGATTCTACGTCGGGGACAATGAAGGAACCGTGACGCTTGGTGCCAGCTGTCTCTTTGCAGAAGCCGGGAGCTAGTTGTGTAAGGTATTCGATACAACAGCAACTTACGGGCTAGAGCGGTAAGAACCAGTACCAACACGAAGAGGGGCACCGCATCTGTTGCAAGTGATCAGGGGGAAATGTTGCTCGGAGAAGATAAAACGTGTCGGACTCTGCAGGGTCCTGGGGATCTGGCTCCGAATGACACCGGATGCCGCATAGCAGGCATTCCAAGAAAACGATGATCGGAAACCAGCAGGACCGCCCCACTGCTACCAGAGCACAGGCAATCCGTCTCGGGAGAAGGCCCCTGTAACCGTGTCTGTGCAATCAGTTATGGGGGGTGGGGAGTACATTTGCGGCCGCACTTCTTCGCAGCGCCTTTCGCCGTTCGGCTTTTTCAGGCAGCGGCGGCCCATCGATTCGTATACCGACGCGCGGAGGCCTCGTCGAACGCGAAAACCCCGACGGCAGGGTAAACTGGACGGCGCTGGTGGCGACAAAACGACAGCACATATCCACCACAGGCCCCCGCCCTCGCCGTCTAAGAAGTCCAGCAGCAACCACGCTGAAGACTATGGTGGGCGTCATCGTCGGGCTCGTGCTTGCCGCATGCTTTGGGTGCTATGTGTACACACGGAGGGACTCGTAGTTCGTCGTGGTGGAGGTGGAATGCGATCGCCCTGAAAAGTCGCCTCTTTCGGTCGACAGCACGGGGGATTGAAAGCGGGAAGACGCCGCAGTTTGTGGTAGGAGGCAACTGAAGCCATCGCAACAAGACCTGCATCTGAATCGATGGGGGGAAAGCGAGGGCGGAAGGTAGAGCCCGATTAGACGAGAGACGAGTCCGGCTGATTGAGGAATGCGTTAAAATGGAGACTGCTATAGACCTGCACGGGTCTTAGACGCAGATGAGTGTCTGGTGTGACCTGTCGTCGAGACCTGCACGGGTCTTGGGTGCAGAGGCCGGTGTGGCCCCTCGTTAATGCCACGGCCGTGGCACGCATCGCACAATCCCGGGCGCTAGCGTCCGGCGAGGCCCAGACGCATGGGGAACGCTCGGCACCGTCCTTCCCCTTTGCTCCTGTCGCTGCACAACCCGCACCGTTTGGGACCTCCTGTGCCGCTTTTCGCAACGGCCTGGCTGTGGGGATATGTGCCTCATCTATGTATTTTCGGCCGGCCCTTCGGCCTCCCACTGGCGTCTTACTCTGCCGCCGCTTCTTCCGCGTTCGACCCCGAGGCCTCCGCGGTCGGCGCCGGCGACTCGGCGCCGGGGGAAGCCTTCGTCGTCGCGCCCTTCTTCGGGCTGGCGGGGTCGCCCTTCGGTTTCTCGGGCTCCGGTGCGTCGAGGACCAGGGTGACCGGCCCGTCGTTGCGGATGTCGACGTCCATGTACGCGCCGAAGGACCCGGTGGCTATTCGGTCGGGGCGGTACGCTTTTCGCAAGGCCGCGACGAGTTCGTCGAAGAACGGCTGCGACTGGCTGCCGGGCATCGCGTTGTGGAAGTCCGGTTTCGAGCCCTTGAGGACGTGGCACAGCGTGAACTGGCTCACGAGGAGGATCTCCCCGTCCACGTCGACGACGTTCTTCGCCCAGTTCTTCCCGCCGCCGCCCTCGAACAGCCGCAGGTTCAGCAGCTTCTTCGCCATCCACGGGATCATCGCGGGCGTGTCCGTCGTGCTGATCCCAACCAGCACGCACAACCCCTTCCCGACGCTCCCCACGACGGCGCCCTCCACCGTCACGCTGGCAGACGTCACCCGCTGGACGACCCCACGCATTGTACTCCTCTTTCGCACAAGCACCTGCTTTGTAGTAACAATTCGTAGTTGCCGCCCTGTACCTCACACACTGAAAAATCGAGTGCTACGCAGACGAAACTCGAGTGTTGCACCACGAAAATACGAACACGCTGAAATTGGGACTCCGCGCACTTGAAATCAACTGCGAACAACCTGGGCAAAATTCTCTTGATGATTGAATTTTCAAGCGCCGAAGGCGCAAAATGGTTCGCGAAGTGCGTGAGGCGGGATCTGGGGTTCACCTCTGCACCTTTAGTGCCGCAGACATACTACGATGTTGTGACGCACTTAACACCACGCGACACTTTTTCACGGCAAAACGTTTGACGAAGTACAAACGACGACGACTCTGTTCCTGACTCTACCTCTGATTTCGGGGCTGGCGGTAGCCTCCTCCGGCACCATCGCGTCACGACAAAGACCTCCTGCCGACTGAACCCGGCGTTTGCGACAGCAGCATCTGCCCGCTAGTCGGAACGTTAGCGATGATTCTGATTCTGATGATCAGTGCGATCTCTGTCAGTAGCTCTTAACGCTTGCAACCTCCTCGAGTTTGATCACACGCGAAAGCGCGGCGAAAGTAACATGTCCGGCGCCGCTGGTCTTGAGCCCTCTCATGGTGCCGCGGTCGTCTGGAGGGTTGTTCGTGACGCGGCGGCCGCTGCAGCCGGGCCCCTTCTGCGCTGGCAATTAAAGGGACCTCCATCCTGTTCGAGATAGGTGATCGGAAGGCTATCAAGGTCCTCAGCCTCAATGCGCCAATAGGGTAGCCACATCTGCCATCGACTCCCCAACTGGTGATCGCCAGTGGATACGTCGAGCCTTCTACAAAGTATTGACGCCGAGGGCGGACTCGTCTAATCTGGCTACAGCTGCGAAGAGAGAGAGAGAGAGGTGAAACAAACGAACTCAAGCAGGTCCAGTCTATGCTGCTCGTTGTAGCAAGGTCGGTGTCCCCTTGCACAGGAAGAACTCTTGTCGGGTTGAACCCTCGGCAGGAATGCGGATTGAGTGAAATGCAACAACTGGGACACGCTACTAGCTTAGAAACGACCGGCTTGCAAACGCAGTCACCTGTCATCCGTCCAGGAAAGTGGCGTATGAAGAGGTGCAAACCGATGCAAGGGATGCTGCTTTTTGCAGTCTTCCGGACGGATAATGGTGGCGCTCCCGGGAGAGCTGGTGCATGTTTTGCGCGGTCGAGGACTTGGGTTCTGCTATTGAAGGGGAACCAGGAGGACTACCCACCGGGCTCCCCGGGACGAGACGTGTACATCCTTCTTCTTTGTGCGCGGTTCCAGTGGACTCTCCACTTCCAGCAGGACCGGTTCGTCCAAGTTCGGCAGGTTGACGCGTAGCCGGGACATCTGAGGGAAAGGGTGAGAGACAGGTGAACCACCTTGGCTCCTTTTTGGACGGGCATCTGCGTGAGCGTGCGCGGCGTGTTGTAGATGAGCCGGTCCATCCCCTGCTAATAGACTGGTGTACCGTGGTGCACCGTAATAGACAGCTCCGGGCAATTCTATATAGCCCCAGGGAACAGGGATAGACCGTGGTGTACTGTGATAAACAGCGGCAAACAGTTCAACGCAGTTCCGGGGCATAAGGATAGACCTGCTTAGTTGTAGATCAAAGGATAGAATTGCATCGAGCGTCCTTGGACTCCATGAACGTCGAGCGAGTCCAGACGTATTCTGTTTCTCGTTGTTGGTTGACTACTGGCATATGAGAATCGCGTGAGCATCATATTGACCGGTGCATTTGGCTACAAGGAGCATCGAGGGCGGTCTCTTTCGTGCTACGACCAGATTCGCAGAAGCGGGGGGCCTTCAGCAATCTGGACGGCTGTCTCGAGCTACATGTCATCCACTTGCGAAGTGCATCCCACGTCGAGCTGGGAGAACAGCGAGTCGAAGGGTTCTGGTTAGTGTGTGTTGAAGATTTCGCGATGAAGGACTAGACAGACTTGCTGATATACGCGCGGAAAACGGCAACTTTGTGTGAGATGCATAGAGTCTCGATGTGCAACAACGCAGTAGTGTAGTAGTTGTCGGCTGCGACTGGGTTCAGGCTGAGTGAAGAAGTGCACCCTTTCTCGATCCCGGATCAGAGCATTTTGCGGCTCCCAATACTAGGCTATCAGCGGCTCCTCGAAGATAATTGATTCGCGGAGGGTGGTGCCTGTGTGGGACTGTACTGGCTTCCACTACCCGGGGGAGGTCAAATGGACGCTGCGGTTCCTAGTGGGCCGAAGCAGGTTTGCCTGGCTTTTTTGCAAACAGTCTGTATTCGATGGGTACTGTTGCGCTATGAAGCGTCGTTCCTCACACACCCGGGGCAAATTGACGATCACCGTGCACCAGAACGATTGTCGAACCCCGGATCCCCAATGACGGGCTGTTCCTGCAAGCTGACGGGTCCAAAACACTGGCGGGGCCCGCCCAGTACCCGACACTGTAATAAACCAAAAAGGGGAACGAGTGCCGATATCGATACGAACAGAGCTTTGGAGCATAAGGAGCGCATACCGACGAAGTGCGATGCGAGAAGCGCCGCTTTGCTGCGCAGGAGTCCAAGGCCCACCGATGGCTTGGCAACTATGCACAGGAGCAACCGAGAGACTTCGGCGATGCACAGCTTCCTTCCTTCACACTCGACGATTAGGCATCGGAGTCTTTGCTCGTTCCCTCCGCGAATTTGCGTGGTAATTTGGCTGTAGTTCTCCCACAAGCTGCCTGCTTCGATGGCGGTCGCGAGGAGAATTTCTTCGGAGCTGCAACGCTTGTCGTTCCCGTCGGCGTCTCCTTCTCCGTTCCCGACGGTCTCTTCACCAATGGTCTTGCTGCCGATAACGGATCCATCGTGCTGCATTAGCAGCGCTGTGTGAGCTCCTTCATTCAGGACTTGGTTCAAAATCGACGGGATGGCCTGAGCAACGAGCATCATGTATGTATCCCGGCCTGCAGCACAGACTCAAGGTTTTCACTGTGAACCTCAATATGTTTTCTCTCTCTCGCTTCTTTTCGTTCGCTTTTTTGTCCTGAGCCGTTGTTGATGAGTAAGTGCTCCGACTCCTTTTACCGAATAACGCAAAACCCCCTGTATCTGGTTCCGAGATGAAATGCAAAAGACGCAGGTTTGTTCGTGCGCGTGCGTTCACTTGCATCACAGAACGCACGGTCGGCAGTCCCTAATGATCCTGAGCATGGCGAGGTCTTACGAAAAGGACCGCTAAGAGCTTCGTGTTGAATGTTCCTTCTCGGGTCAAGAGACCAAGCAGTGCATACTCTTCGCGTGTTGCATAATGCTCAGTTCAGTACTTCGGACTACTCGAAGAGTTTTTGCGTGCGGTGTTACGATGTCTCCCGCTGTCTGCTCCCTGGAGGTTGAAACGTGGAGCGTAGGACCTCACAGGTCCGCACCGCAACTAGTCTACGGAGGAGCAACACGCTGCCCTTCCACGACCACATTCTCACTCCATCTGTCAGCGACTCGTAGTCGTGCGAGCTTTCTTTACTTTCCGACAGCAGTTCCACACAAGAGAGGACTCGAGAGGAAGCTGCGAAACGTGCAAAGGTGGTTCGAACTCTACGGAACGGGTCGCGGGTTGGAAAACCGGCGTTCGCTCCAAGAAGTGTGATTAATTTAAGGTCTTAAGATTTTCGCCCATCCCATTGGTTTCGCTTCATGTTGAAGAGACGAAGCCAGAGGGAAGACAGAAGAATTACCCACGGGGAAAACTGGCGTGTGGCAGCCGGGCGTTGGCGACGTTGCTTCGGGGAGTAAGACAATCCAGCAGACGAGTACGAAGTGAAACTCGACCTGCAAACATCTCGGTGGCGCCATATTCTTTTGCGCGGTGATACGTCCTCGCGGTATGGATGCATCATCTTCGCAGATGTCAAAAACGTGCCCTCGGATGGCATTACTGGTTGGAGCTTTAGAAAAAGTCGCGGGACTCCAAAAAATCAGCAAAACGCTACCACAATCAGAACCGCAGCCAGTTTTTTCGTCAGGACGGGCCACGAAAACCACGCCTGCGCAAACAAGGCAAGGTGCAATTAGACTCAGAGTCCACTAGTTCTCCTAGTAACTCCTCGTCTACGACGCAGCCGCCAGCGCCGAGTTTTCAGCCAGCATTTCCTTTATCTTTAACCGATCGTCTACGTCGATCTTGGTGTTCGTCAGGTTCAGGGATTTTATCCGATTATTCTGTTGAAGCAAAGTCATGAGAGCCGCGGCTCCGCCAGCCGAAATGTAGTTGTCTGACAGGTCTAAAGAGGTTAATCCCGGGTGCTGCGAAAAGGCGGAACTCAAGGCTTTGACGGCGTTGTTTCGGAGGCCGTTGTCGGAGAAACTGGCAGCTTCAATGTGAGGGCACAGCATGACTACAGATACGACGGGCAAGAGCCCTCGGTCACCTACATAGTTTCTGCTCAGGTCCAGAACAGACGATGCTAGCACCACGCCCGGTTTCTCGGGTAAGAAGTCGAGAAGCACGCTGTTGGGAGTCACGCGCTCTTCAAGACAACACTCTTCGTAGACTTCCCTTAGAGCTTTGTTGACCCGCTTGCCATTGTACTTGACATTTCCCTTCGTCCGAGCTACGCGCATACCAGACTCAGTCTGGAGTGTAGGTTCCTTTTCCAGGTTCTCTGATGTTCCTGTGGATTCCGTGGAGACGGTTTCCTGTATACCGGTAGTATGGTCTATCGTAGGTTTCAAGAAACGTGGCACGGATCCTTCTGCTGCGACGGTACGCGGTCCAAACGACAGCGCCCCTCGTACACTTGCCTGGGACGTGCACGAACTGTGCTGGATATTTTAAAAAGTTGCCCTCTGGGTATTTTTTTGTGATGCTGGATACTCCTGTGTCAAAGGTCTTGTCTCGAACTGGGCCTTCCTGTCAACGGTGCCACCGAGAAGGTTCGGCAAAGTTAAAAGTTTTAGGAAAGATCAAGCCTACCGGGACAAGAGGTTCATATTCGCAGGATTCGTTGATACAACCAAAAACGCAGAACAATAACAAGGTGGAGGAGTGCTGGTTCGAACAGGACTAGTCGCACAGAATCTAGAACACGAGTCTACACGTAAGAGCGGTGGAAGCAACGTAAAAGATACGGGCAACCAGAATCAACAGCTAAAAATAGCAGCTAACAGCGCGCTCGGATCTAGTGGAGGTTACAAACATAGGTCACACGATGGAGCAACTCTTAGCGATGGCAATGCTGGCGACGAAGCTAGAAAGTTGCAGCTCAGAGCATGCAGTCACAGCAGGCTACCGAGGAGTGCTTCGTGATAGCGCAAGGGAGGAGGTCTTTTTGTTCCAGGCACGACGAGCCTGAGGCGACGGATTTAGGCGGCACTGATCTGCGCACGCTGAACGCAGCCAAGGTTCTGTTGTTGGCAGTGTAGGAAGGAATGTACTTTCGCGGTCTTTCGCTATCCTTTCACAGAAAATGTCCGTTTGGTGGCCATCTCTTCACGTATGTGTTTCCTTTCACCTATTTGGTCTCGTGAGGGTGTACCATGCGGAACACAGAACATGGACTAAACCGGAGAAATAATCAGCATCGTTTTCATTGATCAGGCTCACACTTTTGTGATATCTTCTGAACAATTCTGGTGTGATGTCGCCCCGGAAAGGAATGTCCGCGGAAGACTTCGGCGTGGGTTTGCCTTTAGCTGCCGAGAAGAAACGCCTGTACCGTTTGCGCACTTAGTGGCATCTTCTCTGAGGTTCACCACGAATTGAACGCTAACGTAGCTAGTACAGAACATCCCAGAGGCCAGAGAGCGTTGCTGCAGAACGACGAATGGCCGTCCAATCAGGCGATCATGCTGCGTGCGGGGGAAATGCCCCTAGCTGGTGCTGGTATCGCTGACAGAGCTGGTGCCGATTCGAACTTCAGGACGGAATCAAACCTGAGCGACGTCGGTAGCCCACTGTAGATTTTCGTAGGTGTTGTTGGTAAATTAGCAACTACTTTTTCCAAAGGTACCGTTACTTGCAGATGCTTCTAAAGAACTGCAGGTAGAGAAGGTAAAATGCGGACGAACCGAAAACCAAAAATGAGCGGCGGTTCTTGTAGCAGCCGCAATTTGTAGTCGATAGACCGGCCATGTTCTGAAGCTTCCTGAGTACCTCTCCGTAGCGTAGATTCCCCAACAAAAATACAAGGGTCAACGACAAAACGGATTCTATATCAGTCATTCTCATGGCGACCGTTCAAAAATGACCAATACAACGCATTGTCGCATCTTGGTAGTGGGGTGCTAGTGAGCCTGATACCAGCCGAAGCAAAAGAAACGGGTACTTCTTCAAGACACACAGAAGGTGGTGTGTGCATCTTCGTGGTGGGATGCTTGTGCGCCTGATACCAGCCAGAAGCTCCTGTTCCTCTTCCTCTTGCTTCTCTAGGCCCTCCAGGCTTATTACGACACGCAGAATCTCATCTTCCTGAGTAGTAGGTGCCCTGGATAAAGAGCCTAAGCCCACAGGGTCTAGGCCCTCGTAGTGCCCCTAGTGGTATAGTACGGTGACAGGGGAAAGCTGTGGCAGTCCATACACCCACCATCCCCGCCTCTAATTTGGCCAATCAAAGATGATTTTAATCCGGAGCATGCCTGAAAACTCTGTTCCCGGGGTGCTACCAAAAAACTGGTGACCCCCTCGACAACATGAAAATGCGTTTTTCGCAAAACCTGATTTTGGGAGCTAGCCCGGATATAGAGCTTCGGAGCCCACCGACGGTCGGAATGAAAAGATCGGATTAAATACAGTTCAAAAACGCCCTTGGACCAAAGAAAATGACCCGGGGTTGACCTTCAGATGGTCTGTTCCAATATTTGACCGGTCGCCATGAGAGTGACTGATGTAACTGGCTTACGACAAAGTGGATTGATAACCCACTTTGTCGCGACAAAGTGGAATATAATCCACTTTGTCGCTCTCAATAATCCACTTTGTCGCTTTTGCTAATCCACTTTGTCGCCCCCCCACAAATGCCCCATACGGGGCGACAAAGTGGATTATAATCCACTTTGTCGTAATCCAGTTACCGTAAACAGAAATACGTTGGACCGGACAAAACGGTCCAACTCACCTATTTTGGGCTCTCGCGGTCCAACTTTTGCCCGGTCCAACTTTCTTCGGGGGGTCATGTGTACTTAGTGAAATCTCGCGGCTGGCCACTGAACAGCACTCGCTTCACCTCTGTAGTTTGATAGTCGCGCATGAGCCCGCCACCAGGTGATCTGCGCGGCACTGCGTAACCCGCCAAGCGCTCGCAACGAAGCACCCTGCCCATGGTCCAACATTGGTAGCCATGGCCCTGTGGCAGGTGATCACAAGCGGAAGGATGTTTGATCGCGATCGGTTGTGGTTGTCGTGCCGAGGGCCCATTGCTTTGGTAGAGCAAAAAATGCAAAAATCCAGAGTGTAAACGAGGTGGATCGAGGTTGGCTGACAGTGAAGGAAAAAGTATGAGCCCAGTCTACCGACAGAGTGTTTGCATTTTCTAAGCGCTCCGGTTCAGCAGACGCCTTCACTATTCCTCGTGCTGAGTTGCTGACGAAGGACGTAGTCACAGCGCCAGTCACCCGGGCAACAGTAAGCAGCCTGAACAGCTGCTTTTCTGACAACAGAGCCGGACGGCGCCTTTTCCCGCCACTGCCTTCCCAAAACCGCTTCGCGCTTCCTTTGGACAGCGGTCTCTCGTTCCCGTCTGCTGACCATTGCCTGATTGCACCGTCAAGCCGTACGCCCTTACGTAGTTCACGATATTTTCCTTGTCGGCTTCGCACCACTCCATCCCTTCTTGCCGTGGCGAAACGCTGCATCCTTTGCCTTGTTCTTGTCGCACTTCTGCTTGGATCGCCAATGTCTGCTTCTTTGTCACCGCGCCGTTTCCCGCCACGGCTTGTTCGAGTGCTTCGCATCTCTCGCGCTTGACTACCCATTTGGCAAGGGACATTTCTTATTTCACCTGATGCCCTCGGCCCAACCCCGCCTGTGGAAACGTGCCCGGGCGGAAATATGTTTATGGTGTATAGAATCCAATTTGTCGTTTTCCCAAATAAAGTCCGTTGCGCTTCTGTGTTTTATGTCCTATTCCTCGCACCACTGTTGTTTATGATGGTACGGTCATCATCCTTCCCTTGCAGCTAAGAGAAACCCCCGGGGAAGCGGCGACCGCTTCTGCAACGGATTCGTTCCGTTCACCGTGCATGGGTCCACCGCCTGCAGATGGGTTGGCACCCATCTGACTCTCAACGTGGCCCCGTGTTTCTCCAGTAATTTAAACAACTTTGAAAGCAGCAGGTTTCCCGCGAAAAGCTGACAGTGGCCCTTCAGAATCGCCAGGACTACACCCGTATTGACCTGAACCCCTGACCTCGATAGCCAATTCACGGACGTGTACTACCGCAAACAGTTCCTTCGAGAAGATACCTTCGATGCTGGAAATATCCCGCCCCAGGCCCCACCTCGAGAGCCACGGCCCACATGCCGTCCAACCAACTACCGACTCGCAGCACGGTCGAACCGGACGAACCAGTAATTCGCTCGAATGAACCTCCCGCTCGAGCTCCCCGATCTCCTTCAGGGACAGCTCCACGCGTCATCCCAGAGCTCGATATCGAACTCTGATCGTACCTGCTGCCTCTAGTCTCGGTCTTTACCGTGCCCACATTGATTTTAGTCATATATGACCGGTCTTTTTCATAGCGCGAGCACAGACCCCAATTCCACGCCGTGTATCCCCTGTGGTTCTAAAGAACTTCCCACGGTCTTTTGGAGGACAACAGGGGTGACTCTCGTAAAAACTTGCACTCTAAAAAGGAGTATGCAAACAGGCAGATTGGGCACACCTGGGCGACACGGACGGCATTACACCCATTGGGGTCCCAGAAGCAAGACCGAAAGCGAGAGAAGACTTCCGCGCGGGCGAACCTCGCAGCGGGCTGTTCGTCGTGTCAGCCGCCTGCGAGGATGGTGTGTTTGAGTGAAGAATCTTTCTGGAAGAAAGGCTTGTTTGCTATCTGTCTACTGACTTTTCTAACGTATGTAGACACTTTCCGCACAATACTACAAGGGAAGGGGCAGAAATGCCGAAGACGCAGAAGGATGTCGCTTGAACATGGCTGCCAAGACGCGGGAGGACGAGCTTCTGAGCATGTCAAGCCAGGCCAACTACGAGGGGCGGTACAACGGCCTGGTGGTCTGCCACATGCGAAGCCTGCGCCGCATCCGGGAAGAAGACAAAACCCGTGCGACGATGTTGTTTGCCTGTCCTATAAATCCGATGTGCCCTGAGTAACTCACGCATTCCTCTAGACTGGGTTCTGGCTTAGAGGCGTTCAGCCATAATCCATCCAGTGGTAGCATCACGGCACTGTCCGATCGAACAACCGTAGATACCAGGGACTGAAACGGGAGTTCCTCTCGTACTACCCCGTATTGCTGTCGGAATGCGCTGGCCCGATGGGCTCTCTCTCCATCAGTAACCTGTCTCACGACGGTCTAAACCCAGCTCACGTTCCCTGCTAGTAGGTGAACAATCCAACCCCTAGACAAGCCCCTTCAGCGCCGAAAAAGGCTACAAACCTAAGCGTTGCGGTGCCGGTACTCGATGGTTGGCAAAGTAGTCCAGGTGGGCCAGCTCAAAAAATACGACCGAGAAGGAGAGCACCCAAGAAGGCGAGACGCGTTCGCAATCGCCCGGCCATGAGTAGGTACGCAGCCTTGCCCTGTGTGGCATCGGCTGCTGCGGAAGACTCCATGTGCAAGGCCCACGGGATCAAGCAACCGACGTTCATACTGCAGTGTGGATGTCACAGCGAGCTTGACAACATCGAAACACACTGGCCACTGCAGAAAACTACCTTTTTCTGGAGGCTTAGCTGTTTATTCTCGAGAGAATAGCTTATTTATTCACTGATTAATAGAGGAAAAAGGCACTCGAGTTTTTTTATTTTTTGGCACGAGTAGTTTTAGTTTTTTCAGTGGAGGGGGAGCCAAGCTTCACGTGTTCGGCGGTACTGCAGAGCCACGGGCCTACGGGTCAAGTGGCTACCGATTTCCCAAACTAAAGCATCAAGGCGTGGCGCACCTTGGGGCTTGGCGCTTGCACTGACTACTAGGCATTCCTCATTCAAGGAGAAAAATTGCAAGCATCGATCCTCATCACGACGCAAGTTCAAAAGATTTCCCATCCTCTTCAAGATAGGTAGCCGGAAGGCTCTCAAACTCGTTTAATGCGTCAGTGTAGTGCGCGTGCAGCCTAGGACATTTAGGAGCATCACAGACCTGCTATTGGCTCGCTCTTCCGCGCGCTATAAGTCGCGCGCAGTCCCCTTAAGAAGTAGTGCGCGTCTCGGGTAAACACAAGCTCGTCGAGACGGTCAGCCACAGGGCAGAGCGGACGGGGTAATGGCACTATGCTGCCTCCGACTCAAGCTTTACAAGCTGTGGTTGACCGTCACGTTCCTGGAAGCGGACTTTTTCTTTTTCTTTTCTTTTTCTCTTGGCACGAGTAGTTTTTCAGTGTGCCACGAGAGGCACACCGGAAACATACGAGTGCCAGAACACCACTTTTCGAGTGAATAAGATGGGGTTTCCACCGCAGAGCGCATCTTGTCTGAACTCGAGGGGTGCGCACACACTCTTTCGCTTTCGTGGGCATTGCGGCCGGGGTTTCTGCTCAATGTGTGCGCAGACTTACGATCTTGCAATATCAGTGGTGCCCTCAACCTCAAGAAAGTACCCAGCCATAATCGCAATGGTAAGGAAACGCGAATGTGGCGGGATTCATGGGGAGGGGAGGTGAACAAGTAGCTGATGGGGCTTCAGAGGAGAGATGGGGGGCCTACAAAGAGAGCTCGCTTGGGACCAGGGCCACATAGCGCGACGAGAGGCCTTTTGGAAACACAGTGATCTGTAGCAGCACTTCAGAGTTTTTGCGGTCAAGCCCCAAGGCTCGTCCACCAGTACAATGATCATATGCCGCTTCCAAAATTGCGCAAAAAGTCAACTGTGGGGGCAGGTGATGTTCGTGTAGTCCAAAAAGGAACAACATCGGTGGCGCGGTTTCCTGCTATACACTCTCAAAGCCGACCCGTGCCGCACACCTGCAGTGGACATCTCGACTTGTTCTTGCCTCTTTCTGCATCATTTCACCTAACTCAAACAAGCCAAGCCACGGCCTAGTGCCAGCAAAAATCCCTTCGTTGCTCTTGTGTCCTGTGTTCTTGTGCTGCATTATACTGGAAAACAGCATCGGGCTGGAGTGTAGAAAAGTAGCACCCCGAGAGTGCAGAAAAGTCGCGTGCTGGGTAGAGATAGCTATTTATTCTCGAGAGAAAAGTAGTTTTCTTTCAGGGTAGGCGGTTTTTTTTTTTTTGGCCCATGTCCGCGCGCGCGTAAATTTTTGGAACCCCCCGGAAAAAAAAAAACTTTTGCAAAAAAAAAACTTTTGGGATCTGTGCATTGGAACCGGTCGTGAGAGCGACTGCAGGCGTGGTCACGAGCGTGTCCGGCTCGGGAAAAGTCGAAAACCTGTTCCTCACACCGATACTTCACGGCGATGCAAATCGCGTAGACGTTGTTTACCTCAGTGTGTATTGACTTTGAAGCCGACTATGCCCGGTGCTGGGTTGGTGCGCTGGGCAAGCAATATCGTGATACTTTGACGTTGGTGCCAATCTAAACAGCAAGATTTGCGTAGCTTTAGCCAGCTCCTGCTGGACGCAGTCGAAGCACGCGGGATACAAGCACAGCCTCAGCCTCGAAACCGTGCGCGGTTTTACCGGCAAGGCATGTCGGGGGGTTTTTTTGCCGCTGTGGTGCGATTATCACACAGAACCAGTCCGCGGGCAGTGCACGCGTCTATGCCTTCCGACGCCTGGAGCAGCTACTAGTAGGGACGTATCTGAGACTCGACTGAGGAGGCATTAAAAGGACGCAGGGCAAGCGATGCGTTCGCGGTGCTTGCGACATAGTGCTTTGCACTTGACCGGCGGCAATGCTTGTGCCGAGGTATATTTGCGAAGAAAACGGCACTCGGACCGTGACATCGCAATGGGGCATGTCAGAAGAGAGATACAAGATTGACGGACACCCGCACAATCGACAGTCCTCTGGTTCACTGCTTTATCGTTCGCGGCGTACCCGGCGAACCGCGATCTCGAGTTTAAACCCGAGTGTTTTTTCTCCTGTGGCATCGTCTATCCTCTGCAGCCTTCGACTATGGAACTGTTGAACTCTAGACTGCCACCGCAACCCCTCGGACACATCAAGCTCACCACATTCATCTTTGAGCTCATCGTCCAGGAATTCCACCAACAACGGGCACAAAAGTGCCAACAGCGGACCGGCCAGTAGTATAGCCGGTACATACGGTGTGAAGCGGTAGGTAGAGCCGGTACATACGGTGTGAAGCGGTAGGTAGAGCCGGTACATACGGTGTGAAGCGGTAGGTAGAGCCGGTACATACGGTGTGAAGCGGTTGGTAGAGCCGGTACATACGGTGTGAAGCGGTAGGTAGAGCCGGTACATTCATACGGTGTGAAGCGGTAGGTAGAGCCGGTACATACGGTGTGAAGCGGTGTGTAGCCGGCATACGGTGTGAAGCGGTGTGTAGCCGGTACATACGGTGTGAAGCGGTGTGTAGCCGGTACATACGGTATGAAGCGGTGTGTAGCCGGTACATACGGTATGAAGCGGTGTGTAGCCGGTACATACGGTGTGACATCCAGTAGCAGAAAGTCTTGTGGCAAAAGTTTTTTTTTTCTGAAAAGTTTTTTTTTTGCGCGCGCGCGCGTAAATTTCTGTGGGCCGACGGACATGGGCCAAAAAAAAAAAACCGCCTTCCCTCACGAGTAGTTTTCCAGTGTGCCACGAGTGGCACACTGGAAAACTACGAGTGAAAGAAAACTACTTTCTCGAGTGAATGAGATAGTTTTTCCACCGCACCACGCGACTTTTCCGCACGCGAGTTACGCACGAACGCAGGGAGGGTAGGGTTGGCATCGAAGCTGTCGCTGATGCCATGAAGCCCGCAACGCATGCCAAATACCGGTGATGGCCCAACCAAGCGTTGTTTACAACATCACTGTCGGAAGGCAGTCAAATGTTTCCTTCGGGGCCCCACAAATGCCAACTCAGGACATGAAGGTTCATTTGCCTGCTAGCGATGCGGATTCCGAGGCCCCGGGCTCTGACTCCGACTAAGTTCGCTGCTCTCTGAGCACATATCACACCTTGCCTTTCTGCCTTCGCTTCGTTGCCGCGCGCATCATTTTCAATGCCTGCCCTACTGGCACACATTTTCGTTATTTGCTTTCAATCCGGGGCTGTGCCCGTCAGATTTCAATAGATGTCTACTTTACAACCTGCTTTCACCCTTGCTTTCTCCCTTGTTTGCATTGAAATCACAAAATGGCTACTGTGCGAGAAAAGTAGGCTACTGTGCGAGAAAAGTAGCTACTGTGCGAGAAAAGTAGCCCTCCAGTGCGCAACGAGCGTGCGGAAAAGTCGCGTGGCAGGTGGAAAAAATAGCTATTGGTGATATAAAAGGCCGGTTCTTCCTTAGCGGGAGCCAGTGGCCGACGGTGGGGGTTTCCTCTGGCAGTGGGGCAATAGGAAAGTCAGCAACTCATCTCCCGTATAGGTCGGTCCTCACAAGCGTAGCGGAGCTGCTTTCGGAGGACAACAAGAACTCCTCGCTGTCGGGGGCGAGACAAGCCCGAAGCGCAGAGTGCCTTTGCCCATGTTACACCTTGACAGTCATCAGGCTTAGAACGCTAGATTCTGATAGAAACGAGCACTCCGGAGAAGCGTTATGCGAACCGAAGAGGTTGCATCGTCCAGCACTGTTCTCAAGGCTGGCTTACTAATGGTCTTTGACGAGGCCCCTACTCATGTTCCACTCGGTTTGATCGACAGCTAAAAGTGGGGTGAAGTTGCTGTCCTGTGTCACGAGACCTTTGGAGTACTGGAACCCCCCGATGCTTCCCCCCACAAGGTTCCGTGAACTTTGCTCGCTCGATAGGAACATGCAGTTTCTTATCTTTGCAGTTGGCCCACTGCACTCCACCACTCACTGTGCAGCCGGCCTTTTTTGCCTTAAAAGAAAAGGCCAGCTAGCCGGTCTTTTTTTGGCAAAAGGCCGACCGGGTGTTTTTTGACCCTTTTTGGTGTCATAGAAGGCCGGTCATTTCCTTGGTGGGAGCTCTGATCACGAGAGGCAGATGTAAATGCAGCACGGCTCCGAAAACAAAGCGCTTCTAGGTTGCAGAAAGGCCTGCTGGTGAAGCGGAGTACCAACGACTATCCACCAGGCAGCTATTTGTTCTGCTGCGAGTCGCAAGGGCAAATGGCCTCGGGGTGCACCCTCAACGTTACCCGCATGCCAGCCTGAATGGCCCTGACAGAACAAACATTTGCCTCGTTTCGAGCGCAGAAGTCAACAAAACTCACATACTGTGGCACCTCTTCCATGTGCAGAATGGAACGTTCTCTGCTCGTTGCGCAATCGTGTTTCGTTCTCCTCCAGCGAATCTCGCATCTCACGGATCCGCAACTCCTGCTCGAGAAGCGACCGTTCTTCTTCCTCTACCTGCCGTCGTTTGACGTTGAGGTCCGAGTTTTCCCGTTCCAGGCGCTGTACGTAGTCGTCCTGCTCTTCGACAAAACGAGAGGTTTCTTGCTCGACGGCAGTCTTAGCGGTCTCCTTCTCTTTGCACGCTTGCAATTCGCGCTCTTCAATGTCACGTTTGGCGAGTTGTCGACTTGTTTCTGATTGCGATTCACGATGGCACATCGCCACTTCCCTCTCACGCTCCTGTCGGGCGGTGACTTCTGTTTCAGCCAGCAAAACCCGCTCTGATGCGGTCTGCGTATCCCGTTGGGCATCCTGCAGGGCCATCGTCGCCAAGCGTTCGGCGCTGTGTGCTGCAGCCAGCTCTCCTCGAACCTTGTCCGTGACGGAATGCAAACGATCGAGCTCTCTTCGCTGCTCTGCGACCCTCCTTTCCATTTCTTTGAGGACTTCCTCTCCTTTTACAGATTCGACCTCTTGGACCGCAAGGCGTCGCTGCACAGCTTCGACTTCGCGCTGAGCTTCAAGGACGGCCAACTGCTTCGACCGCTCGTGTTCCTTGAACTGGTTTTGATCGATGTGCCTGTGGTACAGATGCGCAGGCTACCACGGGGGCAACAGGGGGGAGGTCGTAGTGTCGTAGTACGCAGACGCGGTAATTCCTTGCAGACCAAACACTGCGGTGGCGCATACAGCCGATAGCTAGGCCACGGCCCTTCGATTATGAACTTCTGCTTGAGGGCATCGACTTTATAATGAATGATAAACTGGCAGTATTTCATTTACGACGGGGAAGACAATTTTCTAGCGTTATTTGTGGGTTTTCGTAAGTCGAAAACGGTTCTACTGACCCGGGCTACTTGATCGACACCATAGTTCCTAGCAGAGGAAAGGGGGCTTGTACAGGTGAACAGTACACATTATTTTTTCCCCCCCCAAAGCACATCCCCGGAGAAACCCCGATTACACCGGACATACACGCCCGGTTGGTCGGAGTTGGGGTACAGGATAGACGGTATTTCTGGCGTTTTTAATTCTAATGCTGGCGGAGTTGCCTGTCCGCCAGAATTAGAAACGCCACAATTAACGCCGCCACAAATAATAGCGCCAGGGTTCCCCTTCCGTTCTGCAAGCCTGTCGCAAAGAGCGTCTTCTGCCCCCTGAATCCAAACTGAGACGCAAAGGTGGGAGAACTCCCGCAAAGGTTGGGGACTCATCGAAGCTCACACCTAGCGAGGAAGGGGGTACCCCGTGAGATGGAGCGCATGCAGGAGGAGCAGTTGATGAAGGACTTCACCGACGCCGTGCTCAACGTTATGCAGGACAGGAAGAATGGCCACGGAAGGCTTCTTCGTGCCATCTGGAACTATGTGCCTACCATCCACAGTTGTGCTTGTGCAAAGCCAAAGCAAAAGAAACCTTACCAATCAGCGCAAAGCAGCACACCGTGCGCACGGCAGCAAAATCAGCGCAGAAGCGCCCGAGACAACCGGGCTGCAAATATTAGGTTTTCAGGCTCCTGCAGCAAAGAGCATCTGCGCTGACATTGATTGACGAGCCAGACGCTGAACATTGACATCGACAAGGTTTCTCTCACAGGACATCCAGATTGGTTTCACGACCGCCGGCTAGCATAGGCTGTCCTCCAGCTCGGAATAAATAAATAAGAAAAGCCGGAAATTCGGGAAAACCGGATCCGCCAGAAATAAAAACGCCATTAAAGACGACGCAGTTAAAGCCGCCAGAATTACCGTCTATCCTGTAATTCAGGCAATGTGTGAAGCCCATAATGTGTACTGTGTGTGTATCGTTGTGCCGGAGTCTCCGATGATGAACTCTGAATAGTAACGTTAAGGAGACGTCCTCCTCTTGATTGGTTAAAGGAACTACACACCGGTCTCTCAATTCCTGGCGACCCCTTTCGGTGTCATCGTGAGCAGCTTCGAGCACTGTCTTGGCATCCTTCTCTCTCTGCTGTGCTTCTTGTGCGGTTGCCGTCTGCAGTGCCACTTTCTGCTCTTGTCCTGCTGTCACTGCCTGCTGCTCCATACTGGCAATACGCGCTTCCCGCTCTCGTTCGCGAAGCCTGCTTTGACGAGTTCGCAATATCAGAACCCGTTATATGGTCTGCTGGGCTCAATAAGAAATACACGAGAAGCAAAAACAAACTCGTGCAAGAGCGTGCTCTAACAACAAAAGCAAGCTCCTAGTCGAGCTAGAGAGCTTGGTTGACATTACAGCGAAGGTCATACTCTTGCAAGCGCCTTTTTGCGGTTTCCATGTCTTGGTGCTGGCGATTATCGGTCCAATAATCCTGTGGGGTGTCTTCGTTTCTGTCGGCAATTATGCCGCCCAGGTGTACTAACAACGCGACGAACTATCTAATCGGCACACTTGTAGCGGTAACTGTTTTCGGGCTAGCACATAGTTGAATATGCCATACCTTGATACGGAAGTACAGCGAGTCGAGAAGTGTCGGATACAGCTCAGAAAGGGTTCGCCATTCGTCATAGGAAATGATCGCGTCGTTGTTAACATCGGCCTTGCGAAACATGTCGCCAATTGTGTGTGAAGGATACTCGATGCGAAGGCGGTGCAGCACTGTCGTGAAACTGTCAACGTTGAACCCTCTTGCATTTTTCGAAGTTAGCTCATCAAAGACCGAACGTTGCTTTTCGGGAAAGGGAACTGTGGGTCCCACGAAAGCAGACGATGACTCGTGTGACGCTAGTTGAGCTTGACTAACCACATGTGAGGGTGTGCCGACGAAAGGAGTGCCAATTCCTGGGACCATGTGTGCCGATTTGTAGCTGCTCGGCACCGGCCCATGATGGGATGAGAACGTGTTCATCGCTGGATAACTTGTTCTTGGAATGGAGGGCACCGGACTCGCACTAGTGTACGATCGAGTGATTGGAGCAGGAACCGGAGGGGGAATCTTGGACTGCACTTCTCTGTGATAGTCGTTCTCTTTTTGGAAAATGTAGACTTGAGAAAAGTCCTGAAGTTGTGCTGGAGTCAGAAGCTCGACCCACTGCTGCGATCTTTCGTCAAAGGTTTGTATGCGATCAATTGCAAAACTCTGACTTTGGGGAACATCGGGCGGCCGCCGTACTGCTAGTTCGGGCCCAAAAACGCTTTCGACCTTTTGCTGCAAATCTCCCAGTGACGGTGGCGAGACGAAGAGCACTTCATAATTCAGCTTGGTGCCCCAGAGATCTGCGGCGCAGAGAATGGTGATCGGCATTGCCCCCTCCCACCTTCCCTCACCTGTGTACAATCAGCTCCAGAGTTTCTGCAGTGAAGATTTAAGGCAAGATTTACTGGCTTGGTGCCCCAGACATATGTGGCAGATTTGAAGGCCTGATTTATTGTTGTGATAGTGTTGGTGCCTCCAAGCTTCAGCGATGTGTCCCTCGGGAAACCCCTGTAGGTGGCCCTGGTGGTGAAAACCTCAAACTTTCTACTGCACACCAGGTAGTAGTCGTAGTAGTTTGAACTTGATATGCAACAATCTGTGACAATGGACTGCACAAGCAGCTACAGACTACCTCTTTGCACGCGTCGTGTCATGCTTCGGTCGCTTCTTGCCCGCGCACTCTTGTGTCTCCGGTGCGCGCTTCACGTCCGAAGTGCAGTTTGGCGACGAGCTCAAGGAATCACCAGAGGATTCGGCGCACTTCCTTTTCTCCCTCACGGCCGCGGCCGTTGTAGTAGTATGTGTCGTTTTATTCCGGGAGCAAGTCAGGGAGAGCAATCTTTACAAACAAACGAGTGACTTAAGGTGGCCGCTTGAGCGGCGCCAATCCGAGTGCACACAGCAGCAGTGACGCGTCGGCAATATTTGCACTTCAGTGGGGCTGCCGTCATGAGCGTCGACGGCTAGCGAGTGTCGGCAGAGGGTGCAGTGGTCGGAGCAAGCTTGAACGTGGCAGGTCGGTGCCGCACAAATGACTTGGTCGATGTACTTCAGCGCATTAGCCTTGCGCATGCGCCGCGCAGCCTGCGAGATCACGCGCTTCCGGGGTCACATGCCTTTCCGCGTCTTCCGCGGCGGCCGCACGGTTCTCTGCCTGGTGGCCTCCACCACCCGCTGGACCTTCGCGTCCCATCCTACCCTGTCTGCCATCAGCTCCCGGATCTCCTCAGTGTTCGTTCTTGGCATAGGATAATACAGGGGGTCGTTTGCGCACCTCAAATGCGCAGTGCTCGCGCTAGGAAAAAAGCCGGTCATTTACGACTACAAAAATCCATCGCTGAAAACTGACTGGTCATTTATGACCGGTCATTTTCGGGGCAAAAAAGACCGGCTGCAAAGAAAGGCCGTCTCGACCACCAAGCACCCAGTTCTTGAGTATCGTACCACAAGAACAGGTTTCCTCGGTCGGCAAGATCCCGTACTGCATCAAGTGCTTTGCGAGTGCAGCTTGATCTGCCAAGAGCGGGCCAAATTCGATATTCGGCTTGCAACGTCGTTTCTGTTGCTTCGAGCCGGAATACAGCAGCCGTTGCTCTGCCTGACACGGGTTGCCGCCTGTTTCGGTTTTACTATCTCCAAAACTTGTCACATAAGACTAGGAAAAGTGGAATTGAAGACTCCTGAACATTCCCACACCTTGTTTTTTTCTCCGTGTCTTTCCGCGCTGCGTGTGCCCGCCTCCTCGTCACGGCGCCGCAGATAATACTGGAGGAGGTTTTCCTCCACTTCCTCCTCTTCCTCTTCCTCCTCTTCCTTTCCTCCAAATTTCCGAAATTTTTTTGGGCCAAAAAAAAAAATCCGAAACCACCCAATCCAACTATGTACACACGAAACAGAGATCTTACGATTCAGCGAAAAAGCGAGCAAAAAAGAGTGTTTACAAACCCTGGAGGAAGTCGGAAAAAACAGTCGGCGAAAAACTTGGAAAAAAGACGGGAAAAAGACCTTCAAGTGCTCCAAGGCCAGACGATTGTAGTGTTGCAAACGAATCGCAGACTTTGTACACACGAAACAGAGATCTTATGAATCAACGCAAAGCGAGCGAAAAAGAGCGTGGAAAAGTCGGAGACACGGCGAAAAACGTGGGAGAAAGACGGGAAAATACGACCTTGAAGTGCTCCAAGATCAGACGACTGCATAGTGTTGCAAACGAATCGCAAACACGCTGAAGTTGGGACTCCCACACACTGAAATCAAGTGCTCCTAGGCAGACGAACTGTTAGTGTTGCGAACGAATCGCAAACATGCTGAGATCGGACCCCACACACTGAAATCGACTGAGAACAACCTGAGCGATCTCTCTTGATAAAAGATTCAAGCGCCGAAGGCGCAACCACCCAATCCAACTATGTACCATGCAGGGTCAAAACCTTGTGTCTTTTTGAAAATGGCAAAAAAAAAAATTCCGGAAAAAAATTGGGTTTTTTGAATTTTAAAATTTTGGAACAAACTCTGCAGTATTTTTTGATGACATTGAGCAAATTTTTTTTTTTCCAAAAAAAATTTTTGGAGGCCATCGGCCCTGTGGGAGCGTTTCAAAAAGACACAAGGTTTTGACCCTGCATGATACGCGGGATCGGCGGTGCCTGTGTTTCCGGGATCAGCGCTCCCTGTGCAAACCCATGATTCATGAATTAAGTTCGAAAGTACGAATCACAGGACGTGGAACATGATTCGTAGGACCGCTGAGCACAAAGTTACCAAGTTTTCAAAACACCGCAACGGAGCAGGCGCCCGGCAGGCATTAGGCTCGGTCAGGAATCGAGCTATCCTCCGAGTTTAGCCGGTGCTACCACATGAAGAATGGAAAGCAAGAAGACGAGAAAGGGGTGCGTGAAACCAAGAAAACGGAAAACAAACACTGTGGGAAACGAAAAAGCCTTGCCGAAGACAAGGTCACAGGGGGATGGGTGGGCGGGATTCAAGGCTTTGAGACCACCAACCAAGCAACCAACCTCCCCCCTGGTTCTTAGTACTATTTGTTGGATAAATAGCTACTAGGGGCTATTCTCTGGAATGTCGATTCCCCAAATGAATCTGCAGACTGATCCCTCACACCGAAGTGATCATGGGTTGCCTTGTGAGCGTAGATGCGCGGGGCTGAACAGCATGCAGGGTCAAAACCCTGCCTGTGATTCGATACGGCGCAGCGAAGAACGACGACGGCAAGGTCGGTATCGCCGTCATCGCCGAAGGAAAGAGGGACCACCAGACGTGGACCTTCGGGGAGGTTGTTGACTGCCTCGACGTGGAAGAGGCGGAGCTGGAAGCGGCCTGCGTGGCGCTAGAGCGAGTGAGCCCGGGAGGCGCAGTGAAGCTGGTGGGCGGGATAGACAGAGTCCGACTCTGGATTTTGCGTCAGGTGGCGTGCCCACACAGGCTGCTGGGAAGGACGAGACGCGCGCAGCAGCTGCTAGGGGAAGCCAGACGAAGGACGCGCGTGGACATGCCTCGGACAGAGGGTGATATGGATGGGACTGTACGGGAAAGAGCGGTCGTGGCAGCAGGCAGCAAGAGCGTGCAAAGAGAGACGCGGAAGAAGAGCCTGGAGGAACGCCTCGGCATGTTTGGCCTGGAGGAGCGAGAGGCGGGGGCGCAGGGTGACTGCCAGTTTCGTGCGTTATCGTACGTGCTGCACGGGACGGCGGCTCACCATGCCCAGCTGAGGAGGCTAGCGGTAGAGTCCTTGACCGCCAGGGACATCACCGGCCATGTCGAGGGCTGCGCCAAGCAATACCTGGCGAGGATGGCGCGCCTCGGAACGTGGGGCGACCACCTCACGCTGCAGGCGCTGGCGTGGGAAGTCGGGCGACGGGTGGTGGTGTTCGAGCTGGCGCCCGACGACACCATGCGCGCGACAGTGCTGTGGCCAGGAGAGACGGGGAAGGTAGGCGACCTGGTGCTGGACGAGCGAGACATCAAGCTCAGTTACACCGGGTCGCACTACAGGGCTGTGCGTTGGAGGGAGGAAGGGATGGCGGCGCCGGTACACGCGGCGCAGGTTACGCCCCAACTGAACGTGGGGCTCCCCCTGAGGACGAACAACAGCGGACCGGAAAGGCCGACGCGGCGTCTTCCAATAGGCTGCCTGCGCGGAGCGGAGTGGAAGGTAGAGACGGGGGAGGCCGAACACTACAACCGGAGCGCGGCCGGAGTAGTGGTGTGGCGTGGCGAAGCGCTGGGCGCTACCGCCTTCGCACGGAAGAACGCACGGGCGGCAGTGGTGACCACATTCCCGGTTCCCGTGCAGCACTCCGAGGAGCGGAGCATCACCTGGAGGGGCGAGGGGACGGCGAGGACGCTGTCAGTTTGGGTGTCGTCACAGGCACCTCTGGAGGCGTTCTACGACGCAAAGGAGCCAAAGAGGAGCTGCCGGGGAGAGAGCGCCCAGGTCGTGGTGCAAACGAAGTTGGGGGAGGGGGAGACACGAGAAGGGGTCTACCTCAGGATGTCGAAGCATTGCAAGCGGGTGCTAACCAGGTTCAGGCTGGTTGGTTCGACAGCTGAGGGCATCTGCTTCGTCTCGCCGGCGGAGGCGGATAAGGTGTTGAAGAGCTCGGGGGAGAGTGGGATCTTCGTGAGGGCCTTGCACGAGGACAAGGAGAGGAGCCGCCTGGGAATGGTTTGGGTGGATTCTGAGGAGGAGGCGTCGAAGATGGCGGGTGTGTTGAAGAGCGGAGGTATTGCGACGATGGGCCTCGGAAAGGGAGCGGACGGGAAGGTGGCAGTGCGTGTGGAGAGGGGGAAGATGGACGAGGCTTGCAGAGCGCTGGGCAGGACGAGGAAGTTTACGGTCGAGGGGCCCCCTCTGGATATGACGGCGGATGAGGTCGTGAGGTCATTGGGGGAGCAGGGTTGGCAGGCAGAGGCAAGGGAGGCGAGAGAAAGCAGGAGAGGAAGAGCAGTGTGGCTGGTCGAGGCACTGACAGCGCCGCCGGCAATGGACCTCGAAGTGCAGGGGGAGCTTTGGCTCGTGAGTCAGTCGATGTCGGCCGGGGTGGCGCGGGGGTCGGTCTGGGACGGGTCTCGGTCTTTCATGAAAAAATGGGAGACGGGGCGGAAGGAGGTCCAACCCGCTACGGGGCAGGGCAGGGTGTTTCGGAGAGAGGAGTTTCCGGTGTTGGGGAGTGCGGCGCAGCCGGGGAGCAAGGCGCGGGAAGGAGCAAAAAACGACGGCGCAAAAAACGACAGAGGAGGGGGCTGGGGAAACATCCCTCCGGGAGCGGCCGGGGGTGCAGGGAGTCCGACGGTGGCGATGGAAGAAATGCTCAAGGGACTCTTCGAGGGGCTCGCAACAAAGCTGACGGCGTGCTTAACCGGCAGAGGAGAGAGAGACACAGGGATGGGCGAAGTGGACACGACGAATGGGGCGGAGGTGGTGAGGCAGAGGGAGCAAATGGAAGAGATGCGGAAGGAAATGCGGCTCCTGAAGGAGGAAAACGAGGGGCTCAAAGCCAGCCTGGAGGAAATGAAGGAGATGAGGAAAGAGCTCAGCGAACAACGGAGGGAGAACGAGGAGATTCGGGAGACCGTACGAGAGTTCAGGGAACAGGTGAAGCCGGCGGCACACCAGAAAGGTGGCAAGGACGCGGAAATGGGCAGCCAAGCCTCCTCGGATGGGGAGGAAGGGACGAAGAGGAAGAAGCAGAAAGGTGGCAACGCCAAGGGGAAGCAGAAGTAGACGCACCGGAGCCCGTGGTCGTGCTAGCTCTTAACGGCGCAGTCGGGGGCGCAGCAGGTTCGCACCGCCCCCCTGCTGACGGTCATCGTACGTACGGGGACGAGGGCCACTTTGGTGACGAATTCGATGGGATGCGGCACTTGTTCTTCCGCGGCCTCCCGGCTGCTGGCAACCGCGTCGACGGCCAACGCGACAGGCGCGACGAGACCGTCACACCCGGCGGTAGGGGCCCCTCGGACGTGCTCTGTTTTGAAAGCGGGTTTATAAGGGTGCGGCACTCATTCTACGGCGGCCTGCGCCGCCCCACTGCTGGCGGCGTGTTTTACTGTGGAAGCCGAATTGAAGCGGTGCAGCACGCATTCTACGGCGGCCTGCACCGCCCTGCTGGCGACGACTTTTATTCGGGAAGCTGGTCAGCAGGGGGGCGACACTCGTTTTACGGCGGCCTGCATCGCCCCCCTGTTGGCAACGGGTTCTACTTGGGAAGCCGGTTTAAGGGGGTGCGGCACGCATTCTGCGGCGGCCTGCACCGCCCTGTTGGTGGCGTGTTCTACTCGAGAAGCAGGTCGGCAGGGGGGCGGCACTCATGCTACGGCGGCCTGCACCGCCCCACCGCTGGCGACGTGTTTTACTGTGGAAGTCGGATTAAAACGGTGCAACACGCGTTCTACGGCGGCCTGCACCGCCCGGTTGGCGACGTGTTTTACTTGGGAAGCAGGACAGCAGGGGGGCGACACTCGTTTTACGGCGGCCTGCATCGCCCCCCTGTTGGCGACGTGTTCTACTTGGGAAGCCGGTTTGAAGGGGTGCGGCACGCATTCTGCGGCGGCCTGCAACGCCCTGTGGGCGGCGTGTTTTACTTGGGAAGCAGGTCAGCAGGGGGGCGACACTCATGCTACGGCGGCCTGCATCGCCCCCCTGTGGACGACGTGTCCCACTTTGGAAGCAGGTTTGAGGGGAAGCGGCACCCATTCTTCGGCGGCCTCCCTGTCGACGGCAGCCACGTCAGACACGGCACGACTCTCGCAGCCGACAACGATGACCCCAATCCCGAAGAGGGGTTACACAAGGACGTCGGAAGGGGATCTCTGCTGACGTGCGGGGATGTGCACGAGAATCCGGGACCGGCGGTGACAGGGCTGATCGCCGCCTCCGCCAATGTCACGTCCTTGCTCGCGCACCCAGAAGTCCACACAATGGAAGCCTGGGGAAGGAAGGTGGATTTGCTGGCTTTGCAAGAGGTGAGGGTGTGCGAGAGGGACAGGGCCCAGGCGGAGGGGGAAGCCCGAAGTAGAGGGAAGAGGCTGGTTTGGGGACGCATGCAGGGCCAGACTCGGATAAAGACGGCTTTGCGGACGGAGTACGGGGGAGTAGCGTTCTCCGCGGCGACCGAACTGCCCGCGCGCGCGGTTCCGCCGGGGGAACTGACGAAGCGACATTGGGAGAAAGGTAGATTTGCGCACGCACAGGTGGCGTACGGGGACGGGAGGAGGAGCCTCTCCATGATGTCGATCTACGGGGTCGTGTCAGATGAGGACGCAACGGAGGAGATCCTGGCGGATACCCTCAGCTACGCGGCCACCCTAGGAGACGTGCCAATTCTCATCGCGGGGGACTTCAACGTCGAGCCCGAGGAAAGCCCGATTTTGAACGCAGCCGTCCAATCCGGGAAGTGGGTCGATGTCGGCAGTACGTGGGCCAAGCAGTACGCCCAACAACCTGCGGCCACGTGCATGGCGTCGAAGAAAGGAAGGCGTATAGACGCGATATTCGCGAACTCGGTGGCGGCAGTGGCGATATCGGGGGTGAACGTACTGACAGCCGAGTCGATACCGACTCACAGGCCAGTCGTGGTGAGGTTGGATCTCGAGCGGTTGGAGCAGCGCTACCCGCAACTGAAGCTACCGAGGACCTTCCCTGTCGCAGATTGGAGCGCGATGGACCCCGAGGAAGAATTCGGCATGGCGGAGAAATGGGCCAAGGAAGCTGCACACCGGTATCGAGCCGCGCAGGGGGTCGACGCGAAATGGAAGACGGTGTGCGATGCTGCAGAACAGTACCTGCTGGAGAGGAGTGGAGGGCTACTGGAGAAGCCGCGCCAATACGTCGGGAGAGGGCAGCAGGCGGGAGAGTGCGTGCGCAGCCCTGCGGCGAGGCAAGTTGACGGAGAGGCGGATGCGGATGACCGGGACACGAGGGCGAGACTCGGCTCCTGCAGAAGACTCGAGGAGCTGGTGCGGCTGGGAGAGAAGCGGGACACCTGCGGCAAAAATTTTGGAAGAAAAAAAAAGTGCTCAACGTCATCAAAAATTACTGCAGAGTTTGTTCCGAAATTTTAACCCTAGTTGCGCATAGTTGCGCATAGTTGTTTGGGCTTTTCCGCATAGTTTCAGGTTGTTCCGCATAGTTGCGCATAGTTGTTTGGGCTGTTCCGCATACTTTCGGGTCGTTGTGCATAGTTGCACTTAATGGTTTGGGATGATCTTAACACAGGTCCAAAAAAAAACCTCAAAAAAAAAAGTTCCCGCTGCGCGGGGCCAAGAAATCCCCCACAAAAAATGCCCCAAAAAAAATTTTTCCCGCTTCACGGGGGAAAATTGTTAGGTAAAAAAAAGATTTCTCGGGATTTCTGGGGGGTGGGTGGGTACCCCCCCCCCCCCATTTTCGACGGACAATGTCCGTCGGTATTCCAAAAACGTCATCCCCTGAGAAAAAAAGTTTTTATTTCACTGGGGTCCCAAATTCTTCACTCCATTTTTTTACTACCTCCATTTTTTAACCACTACCCCCCCCTTTTTTAACATGCAGGGTCAAAACCTTGTGTCTTTTTGGAAATGGCCAAAAAAAATTTCTGGAAAAAAAATGGGTTTTTTGAATTTTAAAAGTTTGGAACAAACTCTGCAGAAATTTTGGAGGAAGTTGAGCAAATTTTTTTTTTTCCAAAATTTTTTTTAGGGCTCCATCGGCCCTGCGGGAGCGTTTTAAAAAGACACAAGGTTTTGACCCTGCATGTTAACCACTACCCCCCCTTTTTTAACCACTACCCCCCCTTTTTTAACCACTACCCTAAAAACTGGTCACGAGTGAAGAAAAAACGGTTCAGGTGGGTAAAAACAATGATGTTACCAATGGAAAAACGACAAAAAAGAAGAAGAATGATGTAAACAGCTTGCCATGTGATTATTTTTTGGTGCCCTTAGGTGTGAAGACGCTGGCCTTTTTTGTCGGTACAGAGCTTTGCTCCTCCTGCCGCTTCAAATAGGCAGTCACTCGTCTGTGGTCCACTTTTGTGTCGTGGCGAGCCTGCACCCCCGACTTGATCATGCTGTAGCGCTGCCAGAGAGTTTTGTAGCCGAGCTTCTTGATTTCTGCCAGATCATGCATGTACAGCAGAATATCACTTTCAGATGGCTGCCCCTTAATCTTTGCGAAGGACAGGAAGTCGGCATAGGTCTTTTCGTACAATTTGCGACTCTTGGACGGTAGAAGGTCAGCAATGATCGCTTTCACTTTCTTCGATTTCTCACTTGATGTTGAGCTGCTGTCAGACGAACTGCTGTCAGATGATGGTGTTGGCACTTTTCTCTTCCTTCCGGACATGATTCTGTTCTTGGTCTCCCCTTTTTCTGTATATCCTGGGTATTTTTTACCTTCATTCCGTTAAAAACACTCGTAACTCTGTTTTCTTCACTACCCCACTTTTTCCGGGTCGTTTGGAGTGACTCATTTGGGACACCAGGTGAAATAAAATTATCTTATCACCCATTAATGGCGAAAATTTTCACTCTCGAACCCAATTTTTTGGCACGAGACCCGGAGGGTCGAGTGCCAAAAAATTGGGTTCGAGAGTGAAAATTTTCGCCATTATTAACAGGTAATAAATAGCTATTTTTCACTAGTGAAAAAAAAACTGGGTGTGCACTCGTGGCCAAAAAATAAAAAACTCGAGTGCCTTTTTCCTCTATTAATCACAGTGAATGATAAGCATTTATTCGGCAAGATAATTTCCGTTTATTTTGTCGAGGTGTCAGTTTTAGTCCCGAGCGGAGCGAGTGGCGATCCAAAAATTTACGCACGCGCGGACATGGGCCAAAAAAAAAAAACCGCCTACCCTAAATAGCTATTTTTTTTCACTAGTGAAAAAAACAGTGGGTAAAATTGGTTTTTTGCCCACTGCCAGTGAAAAAAACTTCTCAGAGTGAGAGAAAATTTTTGCTCAACTTCCTCAAAAATTACTGCAGAGTTTGGGAGCACAGATTTTTTCCTGAGCGGGCCACCAGCCCACCATTTATAGGGGGGGGGTGGGGACCCACCTTTTCCCCCCAGGAGGGTCCGGTTTTCCAGAATTCTGGAATCACTCCGGATTGGTGTTCTCCGCGATTTTTTTAGAAAATTTTCAGATATCCCGCCAAAAAACATGAAAAACAGGGGGGTGCGGGGGGCTACGCCCCCCGCCCAAACGGTACGGGTTTTCCAATAAACTTTTCAACCCCATTTCAACAATCCTGTTGGTGTTCTCACTTAGAAATCTACAGCTAGACCACTTTTCAGACAACAAAAACTGGGGTTGTCCCACATTTTTGGGTCACCAATACTGACGTTTGAGGGTTGTCCCACTTTTTTGGATCACCAATACTGACGTTTGAGGGTTGTCCCACTTTTTTCGATGACCAATACTGACGTTTGAGGGTTGTCCCACATTTTTGGATCACCAATACTGACGTTTGAGGGTTGTCCCACTTTTTTGGATGACCAATACTGACGTTTGAGGGTTGTCCCACTTTTTTGGATCACCAATACTGACGTTTGAGGGTTGTCCCACTTTTTTGGATCACCAATACTGACGTTTGAGGGTTGTCCCACTTTTTTGGATCACCAATACTGACGTTTGAGGGTTGTCCCACTTTTTTCGATGACCAATACTGACGTTTGAGGGTTGTCCCACATTTTTGGATCACCAATACTGACGTTTGAGGGTTGTCCCACTTTTTTCGATGACCAATACTGACGTTTGAGGGTTGTCCCACTTTTTTGGATCACCAATACTGACGTTTGAGGGTTGTCCCACTTTTTTGGGTCACCAATACTGACGTTTGAGGGTTGTCCCACTTTTTTCGATGACCAATACTCACGTTTGAGGGTTGTCCCACTTTTTTCGATGACCAATACTGACGTTTGAGGGTTGTCCCACTTTTTTGGGTCACCAATACTGACGTTTGAGGGTTGTCCCACATTTTTGGATCACCAATACTGACGTTTGAGGGTTGTCCCACTTTTTTCGATGACCAATACTCACGTTTGAGGGTTGTCCCACTTTTTTCGATCACCAATACTGACGTTTGAGGGTTGTCCCACTTTTTTGGGTCACCAATACTGACATTTGAGGGTTGTCCCACTCTTTTCGATCACCAATACTGACGTTTGAGGGTTGTCCCACTTTTTTCGATGACCGAAGTGGGACAACCCTCAAACGTCAGTATTGGTGACCCAAAAAAGTGGGACAACCCTCAAACGTCAGTATTGGTGATCGAAAAAAGTGGGACAACCCTCAAACGTCAGTATTGGTGATCCAAAAAAGTGGGACAACCCTCAAACGTCAGTATTGGTGATCCAAAAAAGTGGGACAACCCCCAAACGTCAGTATTGGTGATCGAAAAAAGTGGGACAACCCTCAAACGTCAGTATTGGTGATCGAAAAAAGTGGGACAACCCTCAAACGTCAGTATTGGTCATCGAAAAAAGTGGGACAACCCTCAAACGTCAGTATTGGTGACCCAAAAAAGTGGGACAACCCTCAAACGTCAGTATTGGTCATCGAAAAAAGTGGGACAACCCTCAAACGTCAGTATTGGTCATCGAAAAAAGTGGGACAACCCTCAAACGTCAGTATTGGTGATCCAAAAAAGTGGGACAACCCTCAAACGTCAGTATTGGTGACCCAAAAAAGTGGGACAACCCTCAAACGTCAGTATTGGTGATCCAAAAAAGTGGGACAACCCTCAAACGTCAGTATTGGTGATCCAAAAAAGTGGGACAACCCTCAAACGTCAGTATTGGTGATCCAAAAAAGTGGGACAACCCTCAAACGTCAGTATTGGTGATCCAAAAAAGTGGGACAACCCTCAAACGTCAGTATTGGTGATCCAAGAAAGTGGGACAACCCTCAAACGTTAGTATTGGTGATGCAAAGAAGTGGGACTACCCTCAAACGTCAGGTTCGGTGACCCAGAAAAGTGGGACAACCCTCAAACGTCAGTATTGGTGATCCAAAAAAGTGGGACAACCCTCAAACGTGAGTATTGGTGACCCAAAAAAGTGGGACAACCCTCAAACGTCAGTATTGGTGATCCAAAAAAGTGGGACAACCCTCAAACGTCAGTATTGGTGATCCAAAAAAGTGGGACAACCCTCAAACGTCAGTATTGGTGATCCAAAAAAGTGGGACAACCCTCAAACGTCAGTTTTGGTGATCCAAAAAAGTGGGACAACCCTCAAACGTTAGTATTGGTGATCCAAAAAAGTGGGACAACCCTCAAACGTCAGTATTGGTGACCCAAAAAAGTGGGACAACCCTCAAACGTCAGTATTGGTGATCCAAAAAAGTGGGACAACCCTCAAACGTCAGTATTGGTGACCCAAAAAAGTGGGACAACCCTCAAACGTCAGTATTGGTGATCCAAAAAAGTGGGACAACCCTCAAACGTCAGTATTGGTGATCCAAAAAAGTGGGACAACCCTCAAACGTCAGTATTGGTGATCCAAAAAAGTGGGACAACCCTCAAGTGTCAGTTTTGGTGATCCAAAAAGTGGGACAACCAGTATTGGTGATGCAAAGAAGTGGGACAACCCTCAAACGTCAGTATTGGTGATCCAAAAAAGTGGGACAACCCTCAAACGTGAGTATTGGTGACCCAAAAAAGTGGGACAACCCTCAAACGTCCGTATTGGTGATGCAAAAAAGTGGACAAGCCTCAAACGTCAGTATTGGTGATCCAAAAAAGTGGGACAACCCTCAAACGTCAGTATTGGTGATCCAAAAAAGTGGGACAACCCTCAAACGTCAGTTTTGGTGATCCAAAAAAGTGGGACAACCCTCAAACGTCAGTATTGGTGATCCAAAAAAGTGGGACAACCCTCAAACGTCAGTTTTGGTGATCCAAAAAAGTGGGACAACCCTCAAACGTCAGTTTTGGTGATCCAAAAAAGTGGGACAACCCTCAAACGTCAGTATTGGTGATCCAAAAAAGTGGGACAACCCTCAAACGTCAGTTTTCGTGATCCAAAAAGTGGGACAACCCTCAAACGTCAGTATTGGTGATCCAAAAAAGTGGGACAACCCTTCAAACGTCAGTATTGTGATCCAAAAAAGTGGGACAACCCTCAAACGTCAGTTTTAGTGATCGAAAAAAGTGGGACAACCCTCAAACGTTAGTATTGGTGATGCAAAGAAGTGGGACAACCCTCAAACGTCAGTATTGGTGACCCAAAAAAGTGGGACAACCCTCAAACGTCCGTATTGGTGATCCAAAAAAGTGGGACAACCCTCAAACTAACGTTTCCGGACAGGTCACGGACCACTGTCACCGATGGCTTTAGAATCTCGATGAAAGTGCTCGAAAAAGGTGAAAAACATGACCCCGGGATTCGAATATGTGCCCTCAGTGTAGAGGTCCGCCGCACTGGTGAAAAAATCGACCCTGGCGGGATTCGAACCTGTGACTCTCACCGTAGAGGTCCGCAGCACTGTCAATTCGACCACATATTTATGCTGGGGCGGGGAAAATTTTTCTCAAGTTCGCTCAAGAAATATTTTTCGGATACCAAGGTGGGGGGGGGTCCGGGGACCCACCTTTTCATTCTGCCAAGTCGGTGGGCAGGTGGCCCGCTCAGGAAAAAATCTGTGCTCCCTTTGTTCCAAACTTTTAAAATTCAAAAAACCCAATTTTTTTCCAGAATTTTTTTTTTTGCCATTTTCAAAAAGACACAAGGTTTTGACCCTGCATGGTCCCACTTCCAGCAGAAGGGTACTCCTACACCCGGATAATGGATGCCACTGTTCATCAGACAGAGCAGGCGGTGTCTGTCATTGCAGGTCTGAAACGCGCCAATGACGAAAAGGACACACAGTTACGTGCCCTGCAGGAACAGATGACCGTGCTCGTGAAGAAGCTCGAAGGGCTCACCAAGGGCGGCGGTCCCGATAACGTCGCATGAGACCTTATCGGTACCTCTTTTGCCCATTTCTGGGTTGCGACCTTATCGGTACCTTTTGGGGGTTGCGACCTTATCGGTACCTTTTTGAGGTGCGACCTTATCGGTACCTTTTTGGGGTTGCGACCTTATCGGTACCTCTTTTGGAGGTTGCGACCTTATCGGTACCTCTTTTGGAGGTTGCGACCTTATCGGTACCTCTTTTGGAGGTTGCGACCTTATCGGTACCTTTTTTGGAGGTTGCGACCTTATCGGTACCTTTTTGGGGTTGCGACCTTATCGGTACCTTTTTGAAGAAGAAAAAACGGAAATTTTTTTTTCGAGAAAAAAGCAGTCTGAAAAAAAGACGAGGTGCGACCTTATCGGTACCTTTTGAGAGTGCGACGGTATCGGTACCTCTTTTGGAGGTTGCGACCTTATCGGTACCTTTTTCGGAGAAAGTTCCGGAAAAATAATTGGGGGGGGAAAGGTGAAAAAATGTCGAGAAAAAACGTCGGAAAAAAAGAACTCTGAAAACGACAACTCTAAAAAAAGACCAGGTGCTTGTGATGATACTGCACAAAGCCGCTATCGACCTTAGAACTCTTTGCACGTGTCGTGTCATGCGGTCGTCTTGCTTTGTGTCCGGTGTGCGCTTCACGGCCGTAATAGTAGCAGTTTGCACTTGAGCACTTGCAGCAATACTCTAGTCGTAGTCTGAAATGAAGTGATCCGAGGCAGACGACTTTAAAGTGTTGCAAACAGATCACAAACACGCTGAGCTCAAGTATACACTGCAATCAAGTGCTCCTGAACTGCTCGTGTTGCGAACGAATCAGCGGGATAGTGCACGAAAAGATGCTACAGCATACCACTGTTTAGCCAACAAGAACTAAGGCCGGCACGTTTCCGAGGCTGTTTCAATGTCCTGTATGGTTTTTGCATATTGTATTAGCGAAAAGTGCACTTCAAAAAGTACCTGTACCTTCCACAGATCGGCAAAGACTCCCATACCGCTTCTGGGGGTGGCTTCTCTGCTTCCAACTTTCCTGTGTGGTGATGTAGGGGACCGCTTGTAGCCCACGAATCAGGGTTGTGCTGCCCCGACACTCAAACGACCTTCAAGGGCTTCAAGGCCAGACGACTGTTTAGTGTTGCAAACGAATCGCAAACACGCTGAGATCGGGACCCCACACACTGAAATCGACTGAGAACAACCTGAGCGATCTCTCTTAATAAAATATTTAAGCGCCGAAGGCGCAACCACCCAATCCAACTTTGTACACACGAAACAGAGATCTTATGAATCAACGAAAAGGCGGGTCTGGATCAACCCAATCTGGATCAATAAAAACTGGATCAATATGGCCAAAAAAACTGGATCAACTTTTTGATCCAGTTTTTATTGATCCAGTTTTTTGACCAGGAAAGTTGATCCAGTTTTTTTCAGGTGGGTAGACCTGGATCAAACTTTGATCCAGTTTTTTCCTGGTGGGTATACCTGGATCAAAAAAAACTGGATCAATAAAAACTGGATCAAAAAAAACTGGATCAATATGGCCAAAAAAACTGGATCAAAAAAAACTGGATCAATGTCATCAAAAAAACTGGATCAAAAAAAGCTGGATCATTATGGTCAAAAAAAAAAACTGGATCAATTTTTTGATCCAGTTTGTGGTGTTGTGTGGGTGTATTGTGAGGTGGAGTGAGTGATGTGGGTGGGTTGAGTGAGGTGGGTGTGTGGGGTGTGAGTGAGGTGATGTGAAAGGGTGAGTGATGTGGGTGTGGGTGTGAATGGGTGGTGTGGGTGTGAGTGGCTGTGGGTGAAAGTGGTGGGTGTGGGTGTGTGGGTGGTGTGGGTGGGTGTGAGTGGGTGGGTGGGTTGAGTGAGGTGGGTGTGAATGGGTGGTGTGGGTGAGGTGGGTGGGTGGGTGTGAGTGAGGTGGGTGTGAATGGGTGGTGTGGGTGTGGGGTGGGGTGGGTGAGGTGGGTGGTGTGGGTGTGAGTGAGGTGGGTGGTGTGGGTGGGTGTGAGTGAGGTGGGAGTGAATGGGTGGTGTGTGGGTGTGAGTGAGGTGGGTGTGAGTGGTGTGGGTAAGAGTGGGGTGGGTGTGAATGGGTGGTGTGGGTGGGATGGTGTGAGTGAGGTGGGTGCAAGTGAGGTGGGTGGGGTGGGTTGAGTGTGGTGCCAATACAGGTCAAACTGGATTTCTGTCTTGATCTTCCCTTTTGGAAGAGACACAGGCTAAACCAGGTTTCTGTCTTGAGGCCACACTTGCCAACACAGGTCAAACTGGATTTCTGTCTTGATCTTTCCTTGGGGAAGAGACACAGGCTAAACCAGGTTTCTGTCTTGAGGCCACACTTGCCAACACAGGTCAAACTGGATTTCTGTCTTGATCTTTCCTTGGGGAAGAGACACAGGCTAAACCAGGTTTCTGTCTTGAGGCACACCTTTCTGCTATTTTCTTACTCTTCCTTCAACCATTCTTCAATCTTCTGTCTCCTGCTCCCTTTCATTTCTGCTTTGAGTCCCACCAGCACAACAGGACAGTTGAAGTGGACAACACTTGATTGAATTGATTTGATTTGCCAAGTGACCCTTCTAACAACTTTTTGGTCCAGAAACTGACCAAAAAAGCTGATCAAGTTTTTTTTGACCCAGTTTTTTTTGATCCAGTTTTTTTTTGATCCAGTTTTTTTTTGACCCAGTTTTTTTTGATCCAGTTTTTTTTGATCCAGTTTTTTTTGATCCAGTTTTTTTTGATCCAGTTTTTTTTGATCCAGTTTTTTTTTGACCCAGTTTTTTTTGATCCATTTTTTTTTGATCCAGTTTTTTTTGATCCAGTTTTTCTTGATCCAGTTTTTTTTGATCCAGGTGTACCCACCTGAAAAAAACTGGATCAAAAAAGTTGATCCAGTTTTTATTGATCCAGTTTTTTTTGATCCAGGTGTACCCACCTGAAAAAAACTGGATCAAAGTTTGATCCAGTTTTTTGACCAGGAAAGTTGATCCAGTTATTATTGATCCAGTTTTTTTTGATCCAGTTTTTTTTGATCCAGTTTTTATTGATCCAGATTGGGTTGATCCAGACCCGCCAACGAAAAGCGAGCAAAAAGTAGCTTGTAAAACCGGAACAAGTCGGAAACCCCATCGGGGGAAAGCACGAGATGCAGGTGCTCCAAGGCCAGACGACTGTATAGTGTTGCAAACGAATCGCAAACACGCTGAAGTTGGGACTCCCACACACTGAAATCAAGTGCTCCTAGGCAGACGAACTGTTAGTGTTGCGAACGAATCGCAAACACGCTGAGATTGGGACCCCACACACTGAAATCGACTGAGAACAACCTGAGCGATCTCTCTTAATAAAATATTTAAGCGCCGAAGGCGCAACCACCCAATCCAACTTTGTACACACGAAACAGAGATCTTATGAATCAACGAAAAGCGAGCAAAAAGTAGCTTGTAAAACCGGTAAGTCGGAAACCCCATCGGGGGAAAGCACGAGATGCAGGTGCTCCAAGGCCAGACGACTGTATAGTGTTGCAAACGAATCGCAAACACGCTGAAGTTGGGACTCCCACACACTGAAATCAAGTGCTCCTAGGCAGACGAACTGTTAGTGTTGCGAACGAATCGCAAACACGCTGAGATTGGGACCCCACACACTGAAATCGACTGAGAACAACCTGAGCGATCTCTCTTAATAAAATATTTAAGCGCCGAAGGCGCAACCACCCAATCCAACTTTGTACACACGAAACAGAGATCTTATGAATCAACGAAAAGTGAGCAAAAAGTAGCCTGTAAAACCGGAACAAGTCGGAAACCCCGTCGGGGGAAAGTACGACCTGCAAGTGCTCCAAGGCCAGACGACTGTATAGTTGCAAACGAATCGCAAACGCGCTGAAGTTGGGACTCCCACACACTGAAATCAAGTGCTCCTAGGCAGACGAACTGTTAGTGTTGCGAACGAATCGCAAACACACTGAGATTGGGACCCCACACACTGAAAGCGACTGGGAACAACCTGAGCGATCTCTCTTAATAAAAGATTGAAGCGCCGAAGGCGCAACCACCCAATCCGACTTTGTACACGACAACAGGGAATCAGCGGGAAAGTGCACGAAAAGATGCTACGGCATACCACTGATCAGCCAACAAGAACTAAGGCCGGCACGGTTCCGAGGCTGTTTCAATGTCCTGTATGGTGCTTGCATATTGTATCAGCGAAAACTGCACTTCAAAAAGTACCTGAACCTTCCACAGATCGGCAATGACTCCCATACCGCTTCTGGTGCGGCTTCTCTGCTTCCAACATTCCTGTGTGGTGATGTAGGGGGGTTGGGTTTCATCCTCCAAGCGAGTGGATGCGAACACCGCTTGTAGCCCACGAATCAGGGTTGTGCTGCCCCGACACTCAAACGACCTTCAAGTGCTTCAAGGCCAGACGACAGTTTAATGTTGCAAACGAATCACAAACACGCTGAAGTTGGCACCCCACACACTGAAATCAAGTGCTCCTAGGTAGACGAATTGTTAGTGTTGCGAACGAATCGCAAACTAACTGATATTGGGACCCCACACACTGAAATCGACTGAGAACAACCTGAGCGATCTCTCTTAATAAAAGATTCTAGCGCCGAAGGCGCAAGCACCCAATCCGACTTTGTGTACAAAGTCGGATCGAAACAGAGATCTTATGAATCAACGAAAAGCGAGCAAAAAGTAGCCTGTAAAACCGGAACAAGTCGGAAACCCCGTCGGGGAAAATACGACCTTCAAGGCCAGACGACTGTATAGTGTTGCGAACGAATCGCAAACTCACTGAAATTGAGACCCCACACACTGAAATCGACTGGGAACAACCTGAGCAATCTCTCTTAATAAAAGATTGAAGCGCCGAAGGCGCAACCACCGAAACCGACTTTGTACACACGAAACAGAGATCTTATGAATCAACGAAAAGCGAGCGAAAAAGAGCGTGAAAACCCGGAAGAAGTCAAAATAGTACCTGTATCTGCCACAAGACTCCTTCGCCAGCGCTGTTTGCGATGTGGTGTTTTCTCTGTTAACATTCCTGTGAGGTGGAGTTGGGGTTGGTTTACCATCCTCCAAGCGAATGGATTGGAACAGCAATTGTAGCCTACAAATCCGGTTTGTCCTGCTTCATCGTAGCTGGCTGCGCAACAAGAACAAAAGTGTGGAAAGTAAGTAACTATGTATTTCTTTGTCTCCCCATCCACCTATATGTGTGGCTGGCAGGTCTCTACCCCGGCGAATCTTTACTCCGGCATTTTTAGTGTTTTGCCTTGGGTGGATCTTTACTCCGTCGACCTTTACTCCGTCAGACCTTGACTCCGCCGACCTTGACTCCGCCGACCTTGACTCCGCCGATCTTGACTCCGCCGACCTTGACTCCGCCAACCTTTACTCCGCAGGGTAAAGGTCACCAAAATTTTGGGTCAAAATTTGGGTTGAAAATTTTGGTCACAATTTTGGGTTGAAAATTTTGGGTCAGATTTTTGGGTCGAAATTTTTGGTCAAAAATTTTCAGCTGAAGCATCTGGATCAAAAACTTGGTTCAAATTGGGTTTTGGACTCAAGATTTGGGCAAAAGTTTGGATTGGGATCATTTGAGGCAAAGATACTGAAATCTGGGTCCCCAATCTCGTGTTCAAAACCTTGGTCCAAAATTTTGGGTCACAGAGGCGCAAAAAAATTTCAGTTGGATCATTTCGATCAAAAAATTTTGTGGGTCAAACTTAGGGTTTGGACCCAAATTTTTGACCCCGTAGTCCAAATTTTAGACCCAAAAATTTCAGCCCGAAAAAAATTTTTTGAACCCAAATTATGACCCAAACCCAAAAATTTTTGACCCAAACTTTTGACCCAAATTTTGAACCCAAATTTTTGACCCAAGTTTTTGACCCAAATTTTGACCCAAAATTTTTGACCCAAAAATTTTGGGTAATATACCAGGATATGCGCGAAAAACTAAAATTTACAAATATATGCGCGGTGCATATATTTGTAAATTTTAGTTTTTTCGCGCATATATTTGTAAAAAAAAACAGTTTTTTCGCGCATATATTTGTAAAAAAAACAGTTTTTTCGCGCATATATTTGTAAAAAACAGTTTTTTCGCGCATATAATTGTAAAAAAAAAAAAAAAAGTTTTTTCGCGCACTACAAATACGTTTTCTTTGCAACAAAAGCGGAGCGCCTCTTATCACTGGAGGCTGGCATACCCAGACCCGCAAACCCGCATACCCTAACCCGCAAACCTTCGCATACCCTAACCCGCAAACCCCGCAAACCCGCATACCCGAACCCGCCAACCCTAATACCCGCATACCGAGACCCGCAAACCCGCATACCCTAACCCGCAAACCCCGCAAACCCGCATACCCTAACCCGCAAACCCCGCAAACCCGCATACCCGAACCCGCCAACCCTAATACCCGCATACCGAGACCCGCAAACCCGCGTACCCTAACCCGCAAACCCGCAAACCCGCGTACCCTAACCCGCAAACCCCGCAAACCCGCGTACTCTAACCCGCAAACCCGCCAACCCGCGCACCCTAACCCGCAAACCCCGCAAACCCGCATACCCTAACCCGCAAACCCGCCGTGCCGGAACTGTTTTGCAAATACACACAGCAGATCAAAGAAAGGGGGGCAAGGTGGAAAATGCAGATCAAACGGGAGTAGAATGTGCACACGCTTATCCGACTCTTGACTTACTATGCCGTGTTCTGAAAGCTGTCGAGGGGCCCCTCCATAGGTTCTCGCATGATTCGTTCGCCTTTGTAACACTATCCGTTTGTAGTACGCTTCGCAATTGTGTTCTTGCACTCTAGCCGAATGGCGGGTGGCGGATTTCCGCGCTCGTACCTTGTGTCTTTTTGAACCACTGCCACGGGGCTGGTGGCCCCCAAAAATGGAAAAAAAAAAATTGCTCAACTTCATCAAAAATTACCGCAGTTTTTGTTCCAAAATTTTAAACTAAAAACGAAATAGTCACTTTGTGGGCCCTATAATAGGCTACGAACTTCATGGTATGTTTACAAATGTGTGAGTGTATGTCATTTTGTATAGTACGTTGAAGTACATTCATTGTGGACCCCATATTCTCGCGATGCTGTGTTTGGCGTCAAAAACCCGTCTGAATTCACTTTTGATGGCTTTAATGAGGCTAAACACTCGAAATAGGCACTTTGGGGGGATTTTTTTTTGAAAGGGTCTCCCAACAAGAATTGTGGCATATGCGCGAAAAAACTGTTTTTTACAAATATATGCGCGAAAAAACTGTTTTTTACAAATATATGCGCGAAAAACTGTTTTTTTTTACAAATATATGCGCGAAAAAACTAAAACTGACAAACATATGCACCGCGCATATATTTGTCAATTTTAGTTTTTTCGCGCATATATTTGTAAAAAAAACAGTTTTTCGCGCATACGTTTCGTATGCGCGCAGTTTTTTCGGCAGTTTATCGCGCATATCATGCAGGGTCAAAACCTTGTGTCTTTTTAAAACGCTCCCGCGGGGCCGATGGAGCCCTAAAAATTTTTTTGGAAAAAAAAAAATTTGCTCAACTTCCTCAAAAATTACTGCAGAGTTTGTTCCAAACTTTTAAAATTCAAAAACCCCATTTTTTTTCTGGAAATTTTTTTTTTGCCATTTTCAAAAAGACACAAGGTTTTGACCCTGCATGATATATTTGTAAGTTTCCCAAAAATTTTGACCCAAAATTTTGAACCCAAATTTTTGACCCAAAATTTTTGACCCAAATTTTGACCCAAAATTTTGACCCAAAATTTTTGACCCAAATTTTTGACCCAAAATTTTGACCCAAAAATTTTGAACCCAATTTTTGGGTCAAAAATCAATTTGCCTTGGGTGGACCTTTACTCTGTCGACCTTTACTCCGCCGGACCTTTACTCCGCCGACCTTGACTCCGCCGACCTTGACTCCGCCGATCTTCACCGATCTCTACCCCGGCGGAGTAAAGATTCGCCGGGGTAGAGACCTGCCGTGTGGCTGTCATCAGAGAGAGAAGAATCATTACGTTGTTGGTGCCGTGCGCCTACAACGACGCGGCCTTGTCGTAAACGATGATGATTGCGTCGATGATGGCGCAGCCGGGGGCGTTCTGGCTGGTGGGTGCGACCGCCTGCGAGTGTTAACAGGTTGTGTCGCTGGTTCTTTTTGATCGCTTGGCCCACGGCGGCGGCTAGCACCTTGGCAGAGACTCTCAACTCCCGCTGAACAATACGTCTTGCGGATACTCGGGCACCGCATCAACATCCATTCGGTCTCCAGCAGCAAAGCACTTGTGAGATCGCTGTTCAGTGTGGAGGTCGGATTGGGTGGTTGCGCCTTCGGCGCTTGAATCTTTTATCAAGAGAGATCGCTCAGGTTGTTCTCAGTCGATTTCAGTGTGTGGGGTCCCGATCTCAGCGTGTTTGCGATTCGTTCGCAACACTAACAGTTCGTCTGCCTAAGAGCACTTGATTTCAGTGTGTGGGAGTCCCAACTTCAGCGTGTTTGCGATTCGTTTGCAACACTATACAGTCGTCTGGCCTTGGAGCACTTGAAGGTCGTATTTTCCCGTCTTTTTCCTAGTTTTTCGCCGACTGTCTTTCCGTCTTTTACCGGGTTTTACACGCTCTTTTTCGCTCGCTTTTCGTTGATTCATAAGATCTCTGTTTCGTGTGTACATAGTTGGATTGGGTGGTTGCGCCTTCGGCGCTTGAATCTTTTATCAAGAGAGATCGCTCAGGTTGTTCTCAGTCGATTTCAGTGTGTGGGGTCCCGATCTCAGCGTGTTTGCGATTCGTTCGCAACACTAACAGTTCGTCTGCCTAGGAGCACTTGATTTCAGTGTGTGGGGGTCCCAACTTCAGCGTGTTTGCGATTCGTTTGCAACACTATGCAGTCGTCTGATCTTGGAGCACTTGAAGGTCGTATTTTCCCGTCTTTTTTCCAAGTTTTTCGCCGACTGTCTTTCCGACTTTTCCCGGGTTTTTCACGCTCTTTTTCGCTCGCTTTTCGTTGATTCGTAAGATCTCTGTTTCGTGTGTACAAAGTCAGATTGGGTGCTTGCGCCTTCGGCGCTTCAATCTTTTATTAAGAGAGATCGCTCAGGTTCTTCTCAGTCGATTTCAGTGTGTGGGGTCCCGATCTCAGCGTGTTTGCGATTCGTTCGCAACACTAACAGTTCGTCTGCCTAGGAGCACTTGATTTCAGTGTGTGGGGGTCCCAACTTCAGCGTGTTTGCGATTCGTTTGCAACACTATACAGTTCGTCTGCCTAGGAGCACTTGATTTCAGTGTGTGGGAGTCCCAACTTCAGCGTGTTTGCGATTCGTTTGCAACACTATACCATGCAGGGTCAAAACCTTGTGTCTTTTTAAAACGCTCCCGCGGGGCCGATGGACCCCAAAAAAAAATTTTGGAAAAAAAAAAATTTGCTTAACTTCCTCAAAAATTACTGCAGAGTTTGTTCCAAACTTTTAAAATTCAAAAAACCCAAGTTTTTTCCGGAAATTTTTTTTTTGCCATTTTCAAAAAGACACAAGGTTTTGACCCTGCATGATACAGTCGTCTGGCCTTGGAGCACTTGAAGGTCGTATTTTCCCGTCTTTTTCCTAGTTTTTCGCCGACTGTCTTTCCGTCTTTTACCGGGTTTTACACGCTCTTTTTCGCTCGCTTTTCGTTGATTCATAAGATCTCTGTTTCGTGTGTACATAGTTGGATTGGGTGGTTGCGCCTTCGGCGCTTGAATCTTGTATCAAGAGAGATCGCTCAGGTTGTTCTCAGTCGATTTCAGTGTGTGGGGTCCCGATCTCAGCGTGTTTGCGATTCGTTCGCAACACTAACAGTTCGTCTGCCTAGGAGCACTTGATTTCAGTGTGTGGGAGTCCCAACTTCAGCGTGTTTGCGATTCGTTTGCAACACTATACAGTCGTCTGGCCTTGGAGCACTCGAAGGTCGTATTTTCCCGTCTTTTTCCTAGTTTTTCGCCGACTGTCTTTCCGCCTTTTACCGGGTTTTACACGCTCTTTTTCGCTCGCTTTTCGTTGATTCATAAGATCTCTGTTTCGTGTGTACATAGTTGGATTGGGTGGTTGCGCCTTCGTGGAAATTTTTCGGAGTTTTTTTTTTGGCCCAAAAAATTTTCGGAAATTTTCGGTTTTTTTTTTTGGCCCAAAAATTTTTTGGAAAATTTTCAGATTTTTTTTTTGGCCCAAAATTTTTCGCAAATTTTTCGGATTTTTTTTTTCGGCCCAAAAAATTTTCGGAATTTTTTTCGAAATTTTTTTTTGGAAAATTTTCGGATTTTTTTTTGGCCTGAAAATATTTCGGGAAAATTTGGTCACAATCCCAAAAAAGGTAGAGATAAGGGCGCAACCCCCAAAAAAGGTCGAGATAAGGGCGCAACCCCCAAAAAAGGTCGAGATAAGGGCGCAACCCTCAAAAAAGGTCGAGATAAGGGCGCAACCCCCAAAAAAGGTCGAGATAAGGGAACAAGCCAAAAACGGGCCAAAAAGGTAGAGGGCAGGTCTTCACTTTGGCTCATCTTCACTTTGTCTCCGGATGCAAAGTGAAGATTTTAAGTCGAAAAATCTTCACTTTACAGATCTTCACTTTAGATACGAGAAACCAAGATCTTCACTTTGTATCCAAACTGGATCTTCACTTTGTATCCTGACTGGATCTTCACTTTACTGATCTTCACTTTGGATCATCTTCACTTTGTCTCCAAACAGGATCTTCACTTTAGAGATCTTCACTTTACATCCCGGATACAAAGTGAAGATCCTGTTTGGAGACAAAGTGAAGATTTTAAGTCGAAAAATCTTCACTTTGTCTCCCGGGTACAAAGTGAAGATCCTGTTTGGATACAAAGTGAAGATCCTGTTTGGAGACAAAGTGAAGATCCAGTTTGGATACAAAGTGAAGATTTTAAGTCGAAAAATCTTCACTTTGTATCCAAACTGGATCTTCACTTTGGAGATCTTCACTTTGTACCCAGGATACAAAGTGAAGATCCTGTTTGGAGACAAAGTGAAGATTTTAAGTCGAAAAATCTTCACTTTGTCTCCCGGGTACAAAGTGAAGATCCTGTTTGGATACAAAGTGAAGATCCTGTTTGGATACAAAGTGAAGATTTTAAGTCGAAAAATCTTCACTTTGTATCCAAACTGGATCTTCACTTTGGAGATCTTCACTTTGTACCCAGGATACAAAGTGAAGATCCTGTTTGGAGACAAAGTGAAGATCCTGTTTGGAGACAAAGTGAAGATTTTAAATCGAAAAATCTTCACTTTGTCTCCCGGGTACAAAGTGAAGATCCTGTTTGGAGACAAAGTGAAGATCCAGTTTGGATACAAAGTGAAGATTTTAAGTCGAAAAATCTTCACTTTGTATCCAAACTGGATCTTCACTTTAGATCTTCACTTTGTACCATGCAGGGTCAAAACCTTGTGTCTTTTTAAAACGCTCCCGCGGGGCCGATGGACCCCAAAAAAAAATTTTGGAAAAAAAAAATTCTGCTCAACTTCCTCAAAAATTACTGCAGAGTTTGTTCCAAACTTTTAAAATTCAAAAAACCCACTTTTTTTCCCAGAATTTTTTTTTTTGCCATTTTCAAAAAGACACAAGGTTCTGACCCTGCATGGTACCCAGGATACAAAGTGAAGATCCTGTTTGGAGACAAAGTGAAGATCCAGTTTGGAGACAAAGTGAAGATTTTAAGTCGAAAAATCTTCACTTTGTCTCCCGGGTACAAAGTGAAGATCCTGTTTGGATACAAAGTGAAGATTTTAAGTCGAAAAATCTCCAAACAGGATCTTCACTTTGTCTCCCGGGTACAAAGTGAAGATCCTGTTTGGATACAAAGTGAAGATCCTGTTTGGAGACAAAGTGAAGATCCAGTTTGGATACAAAGTGAAGATTTTAAGTCGAAAAATCTTCACTTTGTCTCCCGGGTACAAAGTGAAGATCCTGTTTGGATACAAAGTGAAGATCCTGTTTGGAGACAAAGTGAAGATCCTGTTTGGATACAAAGTGAAGATTTTAAGTCGAAAAATCTTCACTTTGTCTCCTGGCTGACTGTGGTGTTTACAGTGCATTTTGATGGTGTGAGTGGGTGAGATGGGGGTGTGAGATGGTGTGGTTGATGATTTGGTGTGGGCTGAGTGGGTTGGGGGGGGTGGGTTTGAAGAGCGCGTGGTGCTTGCACCACTGAGGCCAGGGGGAGGGAGGGAGAGGGGGCAGGGTAAAACGCCATCCAGGGTCACAAGGCCTGGACAGTCTTCTGACTGAGCTGTTGAGTGACCTGCTAGAGACATTTTGACCAGATACAAAGTGAAGATTTTTTCGACTAAAAATCTTCACTTGGATTCTAACAGGATCTTCACTTTGTACCCCGGATCCAAAGTGAAGATCCAGTTTGGATACAAAGTGAAGAAGGCGCAGCTCAAAAAGGTAGAGATAAGGGCGTATCTCAAAAAGGTCGAGATAAGGGCGCAACCCAAAAACGGGCCAAAAAGGTCGAGATAAGGGCGCAACCCAGAAATGGGCAAAAAAGGTATCGATAAGGTCTCATGAGACGGTATCGGGACCGCCGCCTCACCAAGGCAGGGGGACAGCAGGAGAGATCTTCAGGAGATGCCGCGGAGCCGGACGCAGATGCTTTGGCAGTCGTGTTCCCACAGACGTCGAGGACGTCAAAGAGTGGGTCGATGACATCAACACGGACCCTCATCGACTTGTCATGCAGGGTCAAAACCTTGTGTCTTTTTGAAAATGGCCAAAAAAAATTTCCGGAAAAAAATGGGGGTTTTGAATTTTAAAAGTTTGGAACAAACTCTGCAGTAATTTTTGAGGAAGTTGAGCAAAAATTTTTTTTTCCAAAACTTTTTTTTGGGCTTCATCGGCCCCGCAGGAGCGTTTTAAAAAGACACAAGGTTTTGACCCTGCATGTTGTGTACCATGCAAGGTCAAAACCTTGTGTCTTTTTGGAAATGGCCAAAAAAAAATTTCCGGAAAAAAAATGGGTTTTTTGAATTTTAAAAGTTTGGAACAAACTCTGCTAAAAATTTCCGAAAAATTTTTGGGCGAAAAAAAAAATCTGAAAATTTTCCAAAAAATTTTTGGGCCAAAAAAAACAAAACCGAAAATTTCCGAAAATTTTTTGGGCCAAAAAAAAAAAAAAAACTCCGAAAAATTTCCGGAAACTTTTTGGGCCAAAAAAAAACCGAAACCACCCAATCCAACTATGTACACACATGAAACAGAGATCTTACGATTCAGCGAAAAAGCGAGCAAAAAAGAGTGTTTACAAACCCTGGAGGAAGTCGGGAAAAACAGTCGGCGAAAAACTTGGAAAAAAGACGGGAAAAAGACCTTCAAGTGCTCCAAGGCCAGACGATTGTAGTGTTGCAAACGAATCACAGACTTTGTTGTACTCACGAAACAGAGATCTTATGAATCAACGAAAAGCGAGCGAAAAAGAGCATGGAAAAGTCGGAGACAGTCGGCGAAAAACTTGGAAAAAAGACGGGAAAATACGACCTTGAAGTGCTCCAAGATCAGACGACTGCATAGTGTTGCAAACGAATCGCAAACACGCTGAAGTTGGGACCCGCATAGTGTTGCAAACGAATCGCAAACATGCTGAAGTTGGGACCCCCACACACTGAAATCAAGTGCTCCTAGGCAGACGAACTGTTAGCATGCAGGGTCAAAACCTTGTGTCTTTTTGGAAATGGCAAAAAAAAAAAATTCCGGAAAAAAATTGGGTTTTTTGAATTTTAAAAGTTTGGAACAAACTCTGCAGTAATTTTTGAGGAAGTTGAGCAATTTTTTTTTTTTCCAAAATTTTTTTTAGGGCTCCATCGGCCCCGCGGGAGCGTTTTAAAAAGACACAAGGTTTTGACCCTGCATGTTAGCATGCAGGGTCAAAACCATGTGTCTTTTTGGAAATGGCCAAAAAAAAATTCTGGAAAAAAAATGGGTTTTTTGAATTTTAAAAGTTTGGAACAAACTCTGCAGTAATTTTTGAGGAAGTTGAGCAAATTTTTTTTTTTCCAAAAAAATTTTTAGGGCTCCATCGGCCCCGCGGGAGCGTTTTAAAAAGACACAAGGTTTTGACCCTGCATGTTAGTGTTGCGAACGAATCGCAAACACGCTGAGATCGGGACCCCACACACTGAAATCGACTGAGAAGAACCTGAGCGATCTCTCTTAATAAAAGATTCAAGCGCCGAAGGCGCAAGCACCCAATCTGACTTTGTACACACGAAACAGAGATCTTATGAATCAACAAAAAGCGAGCTAACATGCAGGGTCAAAATCTTGTGTCTTTTTAAAACGCTCCCGCGGGGCCGATGGAGCCCTAAATTTTTTTTTGGAAAAAAAAAAATTTGCTCAACTTCCTCAAAAATTACCGCAGAGTTTGTTCCAAACTTTTAAAATTCAAAAAACCCATTTTTTTTCCGGAAATAAAATTTTGGCCATTTCCAAAAAGACACAAGGTTTTGACCCTGCATGCTAAAAAGAGCGTGAAAACCCGGAAGAAGTCAAAATAGTACCTGTATCTGCCACAAGACTCCTTCGCCAGCGCTGTTTGCGATGTGGTGTTTTCTCTCTTAACATTCCTGTGAGGTGGAGTTGGGGTTGGTTTACCATCCTCCAAGCGAATGGATTGGAACAGCAATTGTAGCCTACAAATCCGGTTTGTCCTGCTTCATCGTAGCTGGCTGCGCAACAAGAACAAAAGTGTGGAAAGTAAGTTACTATGTATTTCTTTGTCTCCCCATCCACCTATATGTGTGGCTGTCATCAGAGAGAGAATCATTACGTTGTTGGTGCCGTGCGCCTACAACGACGCGGCCTTGTCGTAAACGATGATGATTGCGTCGATGATGGCGCAGCCGGGGGCGTTCTGGCTGGTGGGTGCGACCGCCTGCGAGTGTTAACAGGTTGTGTCGCTGGTTCTTTTTGATCGCTTGGCCCACGGCGGCGGCTAGCACCTTGGCAGAGACTCTCAACTCCCGCTGAACAATACGTCTTGCGGATACTCGGGCACCGCATCAGTGCTTGTCCAACATCCATTCGGTCTCCAGCAGCAAAGCACTTGTGAGATCGCTGTTCAGTGTGGAGGTCGGATTGGGTGGTTGCGCCTTCGGCGCTTGAATCTTTTATCAAGAGAGATCGCTCAGGTTCTTCTCAGTCGATTTCAGTGTGTGGGGTCCCGATCTCAGCGTGTTTGCGATTCGTTCGCAACACTAACAGTTCGTCTGCTAGGAGCACTTGATTTCAGTGTGTGGGGGTCCCAACTTCAGCGTGTTTGCGATTCGTTTGCAACACTATACCATGCAGGGTCAAAACCTTGTGTCTTTTTGAAAATGGCAAAAAAAAAAATTCCGGAAAAAAATTGTGTTTTTTGAATTTTAAAAGTTTGGAACAAACTCTGCAGTAATTTTTGAGGAAGTTGAGCAAAATTTTTTTTTTCCAAAAAAGTTTTTAGGGCTCCATCGGCCCCGCGGGAGCGTTTTAAAAAGACACAAGGTTTTGACCCTGCATGATACAGTCGTCTGGCCTTGGAGCACTTGAAGGTCGTATTTTCCCGTCTTTTTCCTAGTTTTTCGCCGACTGTCTTTCCGTCTTTTACCGGGTTTTACACGCTCTTTTTCGCTCGCTTTTCGTTGATTCATAAGATCTCTGTTTCGTGTGTACATAGTTGGATTGGGTGGTTGCGCCTTCGGCGCTTGAATCTTTTATCAAGAGAGATCGCTCAGGTTCTTCTCAGTCGATTTCAGTGTGTGGGGTCCCGATCTCAGCGTGTTTGCGATTCGTTTGCAACACTAACAGTTCGTCTGCCTAGGAGCACTTGATTTCAGTGTGTGGGGGTCCCAACTTCAGCGTGTTTGCGATTCGTTTGCAACACTATGCAGTCGTCTGGCCTTGGAGCACTTGAAGGTCGTATTTTCCCGTCTTTTTTCCAAGTTTTTCGCCGACTGTCTTTCCGACTTTTCCCGGGTTTTTCACGCTCTTTTTCGCTCGCTTTTCGTTGATTCATAAGATCTCTGTTTCGTGTGTACCATGCAGGGTCAAAACCTTGTGTCTTTTTGGAAATGGCAAAAAAAAAATTTCCGGAAAAAAAATGGGTTTTTTGAATTTTAAAAGTTTGGAACAAACTCTGCAGTATTTTTTGAGGAAGTTGAGCAAATTTTTTTTTTTCCAAGATTTTTTTTTGGGCTCCATCGGCCCCGTGGGAGCGTTTTAAAAAGACACAAGGTTTTGACCCTGCATGGGTACAAAGTCAGATTGGGTGCTTGCGCCTTCGGCGCTTGAATCTTTTATTAAGAGAGATCGCTCAGGTTCTTCTCAGTCGATTTCAGTGTGTGGGGTCCCGATCTCAGCGTGTTTGCGATTCGTTCGCAACACTAACAGTTCGTCTGCCTAGGAGCACTTGATTTCAGTGTGTGGGGGTCCCAACTTCAGCGTGTTTGCGATTCGTTTGCAACACTATGCAGTCGTCTGATCTTGGAGCACTTCAAGGTCGTATTTTCCCGTCTTTTTTCCAAGTTTTTCGCCGACTGTCTCCGACTTTTCCACGCTCTTTTTCGCTCGCTTTTCGTTGATTCATAAGATCTCTGTTTCGTGTGTACAAAGTCTGTGATTCGTTTGCAACACTACAATCGTCTGGCCTTGGAGCACTTGAAGGTCTTTTTCCCGTCTTTTTTCCGAGTTTTTCGCTGACTGTCTTTCCGACTTCCTCCAGGGTTTGTAAACACTCTTTTTTGCTCGCTTTTTCGCTGAATCGTAAGATCTCTGTTTCATGTGTACGTAGTTGGATTGGGTGGTTTCGGTTTTTCGAGACTGGAGGTTCTATGAACATGCAATGTGAATAGCCTCTATTCGAGCCAACCCGGCTTTTTTTACTGTATTGTTTTTGAACTAGATAACATGCAGGGTCAAAACCTTGTGTCTTTTTGGAAATGGCCAAAATTTTATTTCCGGAAAAAAAATGGGTTTTCTGAATTTTAAAAGTTTGGAACAAACTCTGCGGTAATTTTTGAGGAAGTTGAGCAAATTTTTTTTTTTCCAAAAAAATTTTTAGGGCTCCATCGGCCCCGCGGGAGCGTTTTAAAAAGACACAAGGTTTTGACCCTGCATGATAATAGCGCGGAGCTGGCTTTTTCCGTTTTTCGGATTTCATGCCTGTATGGTCCACTTCAACAGTGCGACGGTCTCCGGACCCACAGGTCCGCGGTTCGATCCCCGCGCGAAGTGTTTTTTTCGGTTTGAAATTTTTGAGAATTTTTCGAGACTGGAGTCCTATGAACATGCAATGTTCACCAGAACTTTGCTTCACCCGAACTTCGCCCGAACTTTGCTTCGCCCGAACTTTGCTTCACCAGAACTTTGCTTCACCCGAACTTAGCTTCGCCCGAACTTTGTTTCGCCCGATCTTAGCTTCATGCTTCACCCGAACTTTGCTTCCCCCAGAACTTAGCTTCGCCCGGACTTTGTTTCGCCCGAACTTAGCTTGACCCGAACTTTGCTTCGCCCGAACTTTGCTTCACCAGAACTTTGCTTCACCCGAACTTTGCTTCATCCGAACTTTGCTTCCCCCAGAACTTAGCTTCGCCCGCACTTTGTTTCGCCCGAACTTAGCTTGACCCGAACTTTGCTTCGCCCGAACTTTGCTTCACCAGAACTTAGCTTCACCCGAACTTTGCTTCACCCGAACTTAGCTTCGCCGAACTTTTTCGCCCGATCTTAGCTTCACCAGAACGTCCGAACTTTGCTTCACCCAGAACTTAGCTTCGCCCGGACTTTGTTTCGCCCGAACTTTGCTTCGCCCGAACTTTGTTTCGCCCGAACTTAGCTTCACCCGAACTTTGCTTCACCAGAACTTAGCATTGCCCGAACTTCGCTTCACCCGAACTTTGCTGTTCCCCGAACTTTAACTGCTGCCTCCAGTCTCGCCACGCGCCGGCCTTAGCCGAGCGCACGTACTTTTTTTTCTTGGCCCAAAAATTTTCGGAAACTTTTCGGATTTTTTTTTTTGGCCCAAAAAAATTTCGGAAATTTTCGGATTTTTTTTTTGGCCCAAAAATTTTCGGAAATTTTTTCGGAATTTTTTTTTTGGGCCAAATTTTTTCGGAAATTTTTCGGATTTTTTTTTTAGGGCCAAAAAATTTTCGGAATTTTTTTCGAACTTTTTTTTTGGAAATTTTTCGGATTTTTTTTTTTGGCCTGAAAATATTTCGGGAAAATTTGGTCACAATCCCAAAAAAGGTAGAGATAAGGGCGCAACCCCCAAAAAAGGTCGAGATAAGGGCGCAACCCCCAAAAAAGGTCGAGATAAGGGTGCAACCCTCAAAAAAGGTCGAGATAAGGGAACAACCCCCAAAAAAGGTCGAGATAAGGGAACAAGCCAAAAACGGGCCAAAAAGGTAGAGATAAGGGCGCAGCTCAAAAAGGTAGAGATAAGGGCGCATCTCAAAAAGGTCGAGATAAGGGCGCAACCCAAAAACGGGCCAAAAAGGTCGAGATAAGGGCGCAACCCAGAAATGGGCAAAAAAGGTATCGATAAGGTCTCATGAGACGGTATCGGGACCGCCGCCACCCTAAAACACCGAACCTCTAAACCACAATAAACGCTAAAAGATTCAAGCGCCGAAGGCGCAACCACCCAATCCAACTATGTACACACGAAACAGAGATCTTATGAATCAACGAAAAGCGAGCGAAAACGAGCGTGTAAAACCCGGGAAAAGTCGGAAAGACAGTCAGCGAAAAACTTGGAAAAAAGACGGGAAAAAGACCTTCAAGTGCTCCAAGGCCAGACGACTGTTTAGTGTTGCAAACGAATCACGAACACGCTGAAGTTGGGACCCCACACACTGAAATAACGCTTGAAATCGACTGAGAACAACCTGAGCGATCTCTCTCAATAAAAGATTCAAGCGCCGAAGGCGCAACCACCGAAAACGACTTGGTACACATGAAACAGAGATCTTATGAATCAACGAAAAGCGAGCGAAAAAGAGCGTGTAAAACCCGGGAAAAGTCGGAAAGACAGTCGGCGAAAAACTTGGAAAAAGACGGGAAAATACGACCTTCAAGTGTTCCAAGACCAGACGACTGTATAGTGTTGCAAACAAATCGCAAACACGCTGAGATCGGGACCCCACACACTGAAATCGACTGAGAACAACCTGAGCGATCTCTCTTAATAAAAGATTCAAGCGGCGAAGGCGCAACCACCCAATCCGACTTTGTACACACAAAACAGAGATCTTATGAATCAACGAAAAGCGAGCGAAAAAGAGCGTGTAAAACCGGGAAAAGTCGGAAAGACAGTCGGCGAAAAACTTGGAAAAAAGACGGGAAAATACGACCTTCAAGTGCTCCAAGGACCAGACGACTGTATAGTGTTGCAAACGAATCGCAAACACGCTGAAGTTGGGTCTCCCACACACTGAAATCAAGTGCTCCTAGGCAGACGAACTGTTAGTGTTGCAAACGAATCGCAAACACGCTGAGATCGGGACCCCACACACTGAAATCGACTGAGAACAACCTGAGCGATCTCTCTTAATAAAAGATTCAAGCGCCGAAGGCGCAACCACCCAATCCGACTTTGTACACACGAAACAGAGATCTTATGAATCAACGAAAAGCGAGCGAAAAAGAGCGTGTAAAACCCGGTAAAAGACGGAAAGACAGTCGGCGAAAAACTTGGAAAAAAGACGGGAAAATACGACCTTGAAGTGCTCCAAGATCAGACGACTGCATAGTGTTGCAAACGAATCGCAAACACGCTGAAGTTGGGACCCCCACACACTGAAATCAAGTGCTCCTAGGCAGACGAACTGTTAGTGTTGCAAACGAATCGCAAACACGCTGAGATCGGGACCCCACACACTGAAATCGACTGAGAAGAACCTGAGCGATCTCTCTTGATAAAAGATTCAAGCGCCGAAGGCGCAACCACCCAATCCAACTATGTACACACGAAACAGAGATCTTATGAATCAACGAAAAGCGAGCGAAAAAGAGCGTGTAAAACCCGGGAAAAGTCGGAAAGACAGTCGGCGAAAAACTAGGAAAAAGACGGGAAAATACGACCTTCAAGTGCTCCAAGGCCAGACGACTGTATAGTGTTGCAAACGAATCGCAAACACGCTGAAGTTGGGACTCCCACACACTGAAATCAAGTGCTCCTAGGCAGACGAACTGTTAGTGTCGCGAACGAATCGCAAACACGCTGAGATCGGGACCCCACACACTGAAATCGACTGAGAAGAACCTGAGCGATCTCTCTTAATAAAAGATTCAAGCGCCGAAGGCGCAAGCACCCAATCTGACTTTGTACACACGAAACAGAGATCTTATGAATCAACGAAAAGCGAGCGAAAAAGAGCGTGAAAAACCCGGGAAAAGTCGGAAAGACAGTCGGCGAAAAACTTGGAAAAAAGACGGGAAAATACGACCTTCAAGTGCTCCAAGGCCAGACGACTGCATAGTGTTGCAAACGAATCGTAAACACGCTGAAGTTGGGACCCCCACACACTGAAATCAAGTGCTCCTAGGCAGACGAACTGTTAGTGTTGCGAACGAATCGCAAACACGCTGAGATCGGGACCCCACACACTGAAATCGACTGAGAACAACCTGAGCGATCTCTCTTGATAAAAGATTCAAGCGCCGAAGGCGCAACCACCCAATCCAACTATGTACACACGAAACAGAGATCTTATGAATCAACGAAAAGCGAGCGAAAAAGAGCGTGTAAAACCCGGTAAAAGACGGAAAGACAGTCGGCGAAAAACTAGGAAAAAGACGGGAAAATACGACCTTCAAGTGCTCCAAGGCCAGACGACTGTATAGTGTTGCAAACGAATCGCAAACACGCTGAAGTTGGGACCCCCACACACTGAAATCAAGTGCTCCTAGGCAGACGAACTGTTAGTGTTGCGAACGAATCGCAAACACGCTGAGATCGGGACCCCACACACTGAAATCGACTGAGAAGAACCTGAGCGATCTCTCTTGATAAAAGATTCAAGCGCCGAAGGCGCAACCACCCAATCCGACCTCCACACTGAACAGCGATCTCACAAGTGCTTTGCTGCTGGAGACCGAATGGATGTTGGGCAAGCACTGATGCGGTGCCCGAGTATCCGCAAGACGTATTGTTCAGCGGGAGTTGAGAGTCTCTGCCAAGGTGCTAGCCGCCGCCGTGGGCCAAGCGATCAAAAAGAACCAGCGACACAACCTGTTAACACTCGCAGGCGGTCGCACCCACCAGCCAGAACGCCCCCGGCTGCGCCATCATCGACGCAATCATCATCGTTTACGACAAGGCCGCGTCGTTGTAGGCGCACGGCACCAACAACGTAATGATTCTCTCTCTGATGACAGCCACACATATAGGTGGATGGGGAGACAAAGAAATACATAGTTACTTACTTTCCACGATTCCTATGATAATAGGTCCACGGTTTTGGTGTGCACCGCCGTGCTTACAACAACATTTTTAGCGTTATTTATAGCAACATCGCGCCGAAGGCGCGACGGAAAATTTGGGCAAAAAGTGTGTGGGCAACTCTTAGCTCGTGTGGGATACTCAACTGTCAAACAGGACCTTGGCCCGGTAATGAAGCACAGTGGCTGCCGACCCGAAGAACCCAATTGAACGGCAGCGGCTGGGTCTCAGCAGCGGAGGCTCAGCAGCCATCCAGCACCTTCAGCACACCCCCCGCCTATATTTACTTTGAACACCGTTTTTTGAACATTTCTTTTCTTTTTTCCCGGCCAAGTCCGGTTTGCAGATTTAGACCGTCGGTCTAAATCTGCAACGGAAACTAATCCCCTGTCCAAAAGACACAAGGTTTTTACCCTGCATGGTAGGCTCCTAGTGGGTAACACCAAAGTTGAGCAATTTTTTTTTTTCCAAATTTTTTTTTTGGGGGCATCGGCTCCGCAGGAGCGTTTTAAAAATACACAAGGTTTTGACCCTGCATGTTATGCACCTCAGTCCCTGCGGGGGGTCGTTCTTCTTCCGGGTCGCTACCACAACTCTCTCTTTCTGTGCACTGGTGGAGTGATCCAAGCCATTCAAAACAGCGGTAGAAAAAGAATCTTTAGCTTCCTTCAACAAATCATCAGCCTTTTGAACGGTTTCGGCATCTGGATGCCACGTGTTGTCGTAGCGGTAGTTTTGAAAGGCTCGGAGCCTGATGTCATCGGCTTTTGGCTGGAAATATCCAAGACCCCGAAACCTGCTTTCGTAGTTGTAGCTTGCCACAGCCCGCTTGCAATTGCACAACATTGATTCGTGACTTTTCGAACAAGGCTGGCGTCACAGCTGACGGTTGCGGTCTTGCAAGCCCACTCATCAACCACATCGGCATAGCAGTCCCTGAAGCGCGAAAACACATGCACATCCAGTGTTTGCAGGATGCTAGTCATGCTTTTAGGAATTTTTGCCAACACAGTGCGGGCTTCCACAAACGAAGCTTCAACGTTTTCTGTCACGTGGGCCTTATGATGGTCAAGGATTAAGACACGGATGCGGGGGTTTGGTCCCTCCAATGACTTCCAGAATGGAAGGAACGTCTTGAGCATGTATTCTTCCCCCACTGATCCAGACTCGTTGAAGCTTGCTCCCGACTGCTTGTGATAAGCCAGATGCTCTTGCTTGTCTCGTGTGCCACCCCGGAAAAGTAAAAGACCCAGTTTCTCCTGATTGAGCATAGCTTTGTTCAAGAAGGGAAGAAAGGAGCCAATTCGGTGTTTCATAGCTGTTATACTATGAGAGATCCACCACTCGTGACCCCAGCCTTCTACCTGGACCAGACATCTTCCGCAGCCCCGCGAGGTTGGCTTGCCACACCACCACCTGCTTGGTGCGCACTGTTTCTCTCATGCCGAATACTTCTGCACACTGCCTGCGGGCTTTCAGCGACCCTCCCTCTGCAAGCACGGCCACTTTTGCCCAAGCAGGAACATCAGAGCGTTTCTTGCTGGAGGTAGTCGAGGCAGGTAAACGTGACCAAAACCTTTCTTTGCACCACTCGTCAACTTCCTCCTCTGCATTCTTGTTGTCAACTTCTTCCTCGTCATCCTCAACTTCTGTAAGGTCCACTACACCGAAAGTGCAGACCACGCTTGAGTCGGCATCTTCGTCATCGTCTAAGTCCACAGTGTGTCTCTCGTTGACTTCCTCCTTGTTTTCAACTTCTGTAAGGTCCACAACACCCGGAGTGCACACCACGCTTGAATTGTCATCTTTGTCATCGTCTAGGTCCACAGTTTGTCCCTTGTTCACTTCTGTGAGGTCCACCACCCCGCTTGCATCGTCAGCTGCAGCATCCAACAAGTTCGCCAGATCGTCTTCGTCAATTTCCTCCATGGGGTTCACTACCCCTGATGTGCACACCAGGTTCGCGTTGTCGTTCGTGTCATCGATCATGTCCCCCATTCTCGTCCTTTCTTGCAAACTGGGAGTGCGGTGCCTTACATTCTAGGATTTCTTCTTCACGCTTGTGCACAAGATAAACAGTGAACGAGAGACCAAATAAAGCCCCCCCCCTCGTACTATTTACCGTCCCGCTCTTAATTTATGAATTTCTAATTTATGAATATGGCTAAAAATAAATAGTTATTCATAAATTAGAAATTCACTAAACAGGACCCCACAAATTAAAATCATGGCTTCCATCCCTGAGCTCTTCAGGGCTGTTGACGAAAGGGCGCTTGACGACAGCGTTGTCGAACTTGGGAGTAAGCCGGCTACCGAACGAACGGTCCTTTCGGCGGATGAAATTCGGAAGCTGACCTGGAGAAAACGGTGGGGTAGCACCATGGGGAAAATTACCCTACAAGCGCCACGTCAAGTACCAGTGCCTTGCTCAAGATATTGACCGCCTGAACCGTGAATCCATCGTGTACTCATGGGCCGCCTCTGGTGTGCACCGAGCACTCGGTCTTCAGCAACCCGTGGACTCAAAAGGAGCCCCCATCACTGTCGTGTTTGACAAGTACAAAGCCCTCTACGACGAGGAGAAAAACTGGGACAAGGATCTTGTCGAGACTGTTGAGGAGGAAGGCAATTCTGACATCACCTTGCCAATCTCAAGCCAAGAGATGGCCCCAGCGGCAGTGCCCGCGACACGTTCAACGCAGCCTGCTGCAAAGCCTCCGGGCAAACGCGGACCAGGGCGCCCTCCGTCGAAGGCGAAACCCCCTCCGAAGAATCAACCAACACTGAACTCTTTCTTCGCGAAGAAACGAACCCTCGAAGCGTGTGCTGAAGGCGAGCCTGAAGCGCAGAGGGTTAAGGACGAGTGAACTGGCAAGCCTTTCCCCCCTTTTCCCGCTAACGTTATCTCGGCCGTACTCTTCACCAACGGTTTTGCCCTGCAGCTAGCGAGTCTTTCGCCATTTTTCTTTTACGTTTTCGGCCTGACAACGTACCGTTCTGTCTGTACCGTACCGTCTGTACCGTACCGTGTACTGTACCGTCTGCTGTACCTCAGTTTCAAAATGTCGGGACGAAATTAATTAATTTCAGCCCAAAATCTTCGGGCCGATGAAAAAATAGTTATTCATAAATTAAAACCCCCGCTAATTAAGAGCGCGCGAATAAAGAGCCTATAAATTAAGAGCGGGACGGTAGGTGAAAATCAGCAGATATTTCCTGAAAAAGCTAAAAGTACACCCCCCAAACTTTCAGGGTGACTCGTACTATTTAGCCACTATTTAACCACTATTTAACCACTGTTGAACCACCATCAAGAACCGAGAGAATCGGGGCTCGGCGTCATTTAGAGTGAGGTCTCACTCTAAGTGATGCTGAATGCTCTACTCTTAAGTGACACTGAAGTCACTAAAGGTTAGCTTACTGGGTTTCCGCCGAAATCTTCCGTTTTTCTAATTCTTCTAAGTGACACTGAAGCTGCATTTTTCAGTCACAGTGGGCAAAAATGCATGAGTGTCACTTAGAGTGAGCCTCACTCTACGTGCCCCAACTGTCTATGGGCTCAGAAGGACTAAACACACACTGTTCGCAGCAGCTCTCGTATTGCTGATGCAGTAGAGGTGGTGAACCTGGACGAATCAGTGATGATGGACCTGGACGCGCTCTCTGTGCTGGATCTGCAGGCTGATACCTGTCCTTCACCTGCATCAAAGAGAAAACGGGGAAGGGACGAGCGTGAGCTCTTAGCCGGAATTAAAACTTAAAAGTCGTTGCAGCTGGGGGCACCACTTAAAACTCTTAAAAAACAACACTCGTACTATTTACCTAAATAGTACGACTGCCTAAATAGTACGAGGGGGGGGGCTTTAGGTTAACTGAGCAACGAGAGACCAAAAAGATTAACTGAGCAAAGGGGACAAACTTCTCGGCCAGGCGAAAAAGAACGGAAGCAAGGTGGTCACATCAATATCGCGCCGAAGGCGCGAAGGGAAAAAAACCCTCTAGCCTGGATTGCCCTTGGATAACCATTGGATAAAGCCTGGATAATAGCAATTTCTTAACGCCACCGAATTTAATCTTCGCAAAAATTCCGAAAAATTGGGGTGGATAATAGGTCTACCCCCCCTTTAAATAGTACGACTGCCTAAATAGTACGAGGGGGGGGGGGCTTTAAATGAAGGGCCACACGTTATGACCATTAATTAGAGTGTGTACACTGTAGCTAGTGACAGACTCGAAATCAAAGTAGGCTTCGGAATCCTCGCTTGCTCTTTGCCGCCGTGCGGCACGCCGAGAGACAGGAGTCGTAACTGGCAGATCCGTCGTCGCTCTCATCGTCGTCGCCAGCACGCGGCCGCGCTGGCGCACGACCCACAACGCGTCAGACGGTGCAAAAGCGCAAAGCGCAGCATTGCCTCTATAGGCCGTCGTCGGATCGGTGATGCACTTGGCAGCACAGGTCTACGGTGAGTAGTGACCAGAAAGTGTAGCGTGCGCTGGTGATGGTTGGTGCAGCATTCCGTTGTCGTCTTGCAGGCTGCGCACTGCGTCTTGCTGTTCCGCGCAATTCTTCACCGCGGTGTCGATCCTGGGATGCGACGCGAGCACTCCACGATACGTGGACTTGAGGAGCCGGAGGGGCCAGTGCTTTCGGAATGCAGCGAAGAAGAAGAAAAAAGCGGAGTCGAAGAGCCCCGTGTCGGTGAGACACCAAATGCGCCTGAACGCGTCGATCATAACAGGCTGAAGAGGCGAAACCAAAGAGAAACCGCGAAGGCATCGATAGATTATCGCCATAGTTTCTCCCGTTTTCACATTTCTTTCCTGCTAACCCGGCCGACCCAAACATCACATCTCGATATTGTAGATTATCTTATGCGGTTCACCCTACGCTGCCGCCTTGTCCGAGTCGGCTCGGAACCAGTTTAGCCCTGCAGGCTGTTCGGGTGCCAAACCGACAGGCTCGAATCGTCTTCCGGCTCGTGCCCGGGTTTCTTCAGAACTAGAACTCGCCACGATGTCCGCCGGCTCGTGACCTCACCGATGTGAAATTGCGAGTCTTCAAACAATGACAGCAGTTTGTGAACGGTATCCACTTGGGCGCCCTGACCTGGCGGGGGCGGGGCGCTACCCTTGAACGGCGGACAATTGGGCTATGAGAAGCACGTCAAATCACTCCGAGAAATACTGAAATACCCTCTACGAACCAGCGGTGAACGAATTTATAGTCTTAGGAAGGGGAAGTCAAAGCAGACCAAAATGTCGGGCAACGAGGTGGCCACTGTGCCTGCGGGATCGTACTACGAATTCAACGTCGCGGACCCACAAAAGAAGGAGAAAGGTGGCGCCTTAGACCTTGCCTACTGGACATACCAGATTTACACAAAAACAAACCTGGTCAGCAACGGGCTTTTTAAGCAGGCCTCAATGCGCGCCGTGAGGCGGTACAACGACTTCGTCTGGCTTCGTGAAGTGTTGGTCGACGAACACCCCGGTGTTATCTGCCCGCCAATTCCTGAGAAGAGTATTAAAGGATCCATCGAAAAAGTAGCCGGCTCACAAGGCTCGTCGCCGCTCCGCGAGTACCGACAGCGTGCCATGCGCAAGTTCCTGGTCCGCGTAGGTGCCCACCCTCAGCTGTATTGCTCGCAGTCTTTCGTGGTATGCCAATTTCCACCTCCTTTGCTAGCATCCGTACCACCATGCCGCAGGGTTTAGCTGCGAGTCTCACACATGACAAATACAAACCAAACAGTCTTTCCTTGAACTTGAAGAAGAGGCTGACTTCATGAAGCTGACGAAGCAGCCGCGAAAGAAAGTCGAGGTGGACCTGAACGCGTCGGAGAAGATGATGCAGATGAAGTCTTCGGTCTTCGGGAACAAGCCAAAGAACGCAGAAGAAGCGAGCTGGGAAGAGACGCGCCAGTACGTGGCACAGCTGGAGAACTCGCTGAATATGCTGAAGGAGCGTGTCGAGCTGCTCGTAAAGAGAAGAAGGGAAACCGGGACATCCTTGAACGAGTTCGGAAAAGCCTTCAAAAAGGTGGGTGACGTCGAGCGAAGCTACGAGGAAGGTCCTTTGAGCACTGCTCTCGTCGATGTGGGGCACCACAGCGAGCACCTTGCCCTTGTCTACGGCGAACAGGCGGACACAGAAACGATCCAGGTCGTCGAAACCATCGGATACTACATTGGCATGTGCGGCGCAATTAAAGACGTCATCAAAAGGCTGCAGCGCATGGCATCCACCCGGGACATCCTCGAACAATCGCTGGCGCACATGAACGAGGAAAAGACTGCCGCAGAGACTGCGGGCAAGGACCAGAAGGTGCGGACGCTCGAGAGTGATATCCAGGTGACGACGGCGAATTTTGAGAAGGCGCGCACACTCGCCGAAAACGCAGCAAACTCGTTCGCCGATGAACTCCGCCGGTTCCACCGTGAGAAACAGTACGACATAAAGCAGATGCTCAAGTCATTCGTCGAGTTGCAGCTCGAGTACGCCAACAAGATGAAGAAATCCTGGGGTATGGCCTTTCTTCGCATTGTGCGTATTAGGTCGAAAGTGGCTTCTTTCGTTGCTGATTGAGCCTTTCCGACGTAAAAAGACGCATGCACCAATGTGTTCAAGTCTCGGCCTGTCCAGCTATCCACTCACAACCTCCACAACAGAAACGCTTTTACCGTCGGTTGAGGCTATCCGCGTTGACTAGGCCATTTGAAGTAATCTGTATGAAAACCCTGGCAAGTAGTCCTCACTTCTTGCGTGTGGTACAATTCGGACCACCCTCTAAGACAAGAAAGACCACTCCACTATCCCATATCCCAAGAAGGACAAAATAAGCAACAAACGTATGTTTTCTCTCGGCGTCCGAATGTGTTCTAGTTGCGGCTTTCGCCTGCGTGCGTTTCTGTTTCTGCAGTCTTCTTTTCTTTCCGTGCTCCGTACATGCTGAGTGCACACCTGTGTCTGCAACCCTTAGTCTGCTCTTGGTTTTCAGTGCGCTGCCATTGACTATTCCTTTCATCGACATGAGCGGCAGAAAGGGGAAGGACTACTCCACGGACCTCAAAACCCGAATATACTATCGCAAAGAAAGAAAACCGAAAAACCCGCCACTTAAAGGCACAAAGACGTTGAGAGGAGCAACTTGTCGACAAAGAAAAGTAAAATAGCGATGTAGCTGAAAGGATCATGCCTCACCTGTCAATTGGACAATGAGAAAACACTGACAACACCGATCACAAGGGGCAAACTATGCAATTCTCATTGCTCTGACGTTGGTAGAAGATCGCCAAGCGTGTACGGCGGTGGCGACCCAACTAGCTAGATACAATGTCGACAGGTTCGAGTTTCTTCTCTGTCTCCTAGCCTTCGGCAGTTAGCCGCTTCGCTCAACTCAATGTAGTACGGCAACGAGCTGCCCTGATGGCAGCTGCACGCCCAAGACATGCTCGGACAGCTCCTTCACCGTCAATTCTTCCGACCGAACTTGTGGTCGCTCGCTACCGGCGAAGGCGTCGTTCATCAGGAAATCTCGAAGTCTCGAAGAACCGGTGCCCCCGGGTAAGGGCTGAAGCTTCCTCGTGAGCTCATCTCTGTTGTTGACGCGCGTACCCACGCTTTTTTGTGCCACGTGCTAGTTTTTGAGCGCAAGCTCACTCTACGATGCTTTCTGTTCGCATTGCTGCAATCTGTTTCATTTAATCCCTTCGTCTACCTTTTCCTGCGAATGCAGAAAGGCTGCCCTCATGTATATCAGCCGGCTTAGCGAGAGTAGAGAATGCAAACCATAAGCAACTGAGACCGCTGGCTCATTCTCCAGCAAGAGACGTAACAGCAAAGAGAGTCGGACGAGATTTAAAACCATGAACAGAAGTAAGCCGACTGTCGTAACCAGGGGGTTCGAAAGAGGGCTGAAAAGATGACTGCCATCGCAGCAGCGAGAGCTTCGTTTTTGCAAGCCGGCAAGGTCATTCAATCGTCGGCCAACGACTGCAGGCGAGCTGGTGTCCAAGTTCGTCAACGCACGTGTACGACCTCCTGCCCCTTTTCTGTCCAGTTCCTCCTAACGTATCAATGTTGCCTAGGGGGAGGAGAGGGGAAGGAGGGAGGAGGGCGCGGTGAGTAGCAATTTGGGGTCGTTTGGGGCTCAAGAGGGGGTATGGATGCCGCGCATGCCTTTGGCATGCCGGCGCTGAAGTTCGATGCCAGCGGCGATTATGAGTCGCGGATGCGAGAGGATGGGGTGATTGAAGACACGCAGGTGTTCCCGCGTGGCCACCGGCCGGCTCAGGACGTGTTCGAGGTGTGCGAAGGCTTGCGGTACTGGCACACGCCTGGTCGCCGGCTGTGGCCGCGGAAGTCCATTCGGGACCTGGCAAAGACATGCAAGGTCATGTCAGAAAAACACAGCTTGGGTGAACCCGTCGACGTCGTTGTTCCCTTATTCATCTACTCCGTGTCCATTTATCGGGACGTCGTCTGGGCTCTGTACCTGGGGGACAGCCAACTGTCTGCATGGGTCGTGGTGCCAACGACCACTGATTTTGAGGAATTCTTTTTTAGCGCAGACAAGCTGTCGCCCTCCGGAACCAGCGAAGTGTACGAAGTCCCTGTAACGTCACGACCTCTTTTTGAAGAAAGCGTCCGACTGGCTGTCACCCGTCTGCACGGCGACGGTGCTGGCGCACAAACGGCGCACACCCCGTTGGGTAGCAGCGTGATCGGTGAGGATCAGCTGCAGGCAACGACAAATACCGGGTCGTTTGCCACCAGCGGGCCCTTGCACCTCCCAAGCTCACTGGCGACGTTCGTCTCGCAGTCACAGGCGGCTACCCCGAATGTCGACAGCTTAATCCCGGACACACTCTTCCCCCGCTTCTGCAACGGCATCCATCTACGACCTCCTGGGATCCGTCCCGACGACACATCCGATCGAGACTCCACAGAAGACAACAACACCACCATCCATCACCCCGATGCCACTGCCAACAAGGAAGACACCAACAGTCCTGTGCCTGAACTCGTGTCACCGTGCAGCGTGCAATTTGACACGCCCACCACGCACGGGACACTCGCCGGCTTCGAAAATAAACCCGATATTGCGAAGCCCGCAGCGGAGATACCGGACGGAAAAAAGACCGACGATACTTACCGCGCGAAGGTTGTCCAAGCCAAGCTGGAGTCGGCGATCAAGCGCAAAAGTCTCATTGACCGAAAGGTAGAAATCGACCAAACGCCAACGGAGGTGCCCATAAGCACACCTTTAGCACCAACCGTGGTGAACAGCAAGACACCGGGAAGGGATGGATGCATCAGCCCATTTTCTGAAGCAACGCCATCGGAGACAAGGAGAATGTCATCGCAGCAGGAGGACGTGACCAGCAGAGGCAGCGAAGTTCCCGTACCCGCAATGACCTGGAAGAATCTGACGCTGTTTGAGTGCGACGTCCCGGCGCATTTCGAAATCTGCAACCACCTGTTCAACCACCACAAGCCACGGATGTTCCTGGCACGCTACGCGATACGCCCTACTCCCGATGCCCCCGTCAACGCCGATAGCTCGCCTGCGTCTTCCCCGACGGCTCGGTCCCTCTCCTTTCCAACCCGACCGAAACCCAGCAGTTTCTTGTACGACACGGTGGCCTGGTTGCCAAGTCCTTGCGCCATCACCGGTGACTTCCGAGATGCCCGTGACTTCGGCGAAAGCACGCCGCTCCCGCCGCGTTCCGTGCTCCAAGACTTGCCGCCGCCTGAAATATTTGAGTACCTGCACTGCAGGCGGGTGCGCGAGAAGCTGACGGAAGACCTGTTCAGTGTGGCACCGTTAGAACCGGCAAGCGGGCATGACCTACAAGCGCTGGCGGACGCATGCTTCAAAGTGCACAACCAGCAGCAATATAACCAACATTTACACAGTAAGCTGAACCAGATGGTGGACGGGATCGAGTCCTGTCCGAGCGAGCACCCAGCGGTCGCTGAGATTATCAAGCGGAAGGCGGGCCTTCACGAGCAGGCCCCTCAACCTTCGCCGCTGGTCATTGCGCATGCGCTTGATTTGCAGGTGCTGGAGTGGAGGAGTGAGAATGACGAACCGGGGACTTCCTCTTCGTTGCTGCTGAGCTTGTCGGGAACTCCGAAGCTGGTCGCGAAGTACGACTCACGGCACGGGACCGGCGGACATTCTGCCGAGATTCTCGAGCTGGCCCGATGTTTTTCGGCCTTTGACGACCAGCCATACTACCACGTAAACGCCGCGGTTCGGAACTTGCAGAACGGAAAGGTGCGCACATCCTTCCACGTTCGAACACGGTTACTAGCAGAAGAGGCCGCGTGCAACGCGAAGCGGTGTAGTGAAGACCCGCTTCCCGGATCGCCGAGCCAGCATTACGAACCGGAAGAAAGCGTCCCGGGGGGCAGCGAGAAGGAAAGGGATGAGCGGTTCGATTCACCGACCGTGACTCCCTTGGACACGTCCAAGAACCTGGACACGAGCGGCCCCATCTCTGCGCAAGGCGCGGATGCTGGAACGACGCCACCGAAGTCGCCTGCTGAGAAATCGCACCGGCCGCCGTCCCTCATTGCAACGTCCCCGCCTAGGGCACGTGATGATGACGAGCCACAGACGCCGTTGTACAGTCCGTTGCTGCTTTCGAACGACGGGGGATCCGTTTTCGCTGCGCCACTGAAGGGCTACCAACGATCAAAGCAACGCGGCAACGCTCGGCGGCGGGCCCGTCCCAAGAACTTGCTGGAAGAAGTGTTCTACGCGCGGAACAACTGTGGGATGGGTCTTCAGCTGCTCATCCTTGCTAACGAGCAACAGCCGTTTCGCAGGGCCCTCGCCAGCGTGCTGCATCGGTTGAAAAAAAGATCGTGGCGGTCTGTGCTGTGGCATGAAACGTGGCCTTACTACGCGAAGTGGTGCTCCGATATCAAAAAGGAAGACTGGTCCCATGGACCGGACTCCGACACCGAATCTGAGTCAGAGTTTCTGCCCAAGATGTCGCTGCCCGACCGATACGGGTCGGTGGGCTGGAAGGTCTTCTCCCCGCGTGACGACTTCACTCCGTTGTCACACAAACCGGTCAAGTCGTTCGTATTTAACATCGGCGTCTTTCTCCTTCGGCAAACGAGGCCTTTGACATACTACATCAACACTGCTCTTCAAAACGTAGCGCCACAAGTGCGGGGTCGGTCAATTGCTCCGGGGGGTGTCGTCAAAGCGTATCGAGGCCTGACGAATGCCCGACTGGACCAGAAAAGCTACGAATCTGGCAAGGTCGTCTTGTGGTCGAATTTCTCCTCGTGCTCGAAGGATCAAGGCGTGGCGCAGAGCTTTGCCCTTGGGAAGAACGCGTCCGTGTTCATCATCAAGGGAACCAGCTGCAGACTGATTGCTCCGTGGAGTCGGTTCAGCAGGGAAGAGGAGTGGCTGTACCCACTGAATTCGAAGTTTCAGATCAATTCGCTACTCACAGAGGAGCAGAAGCGCATTCTGGGAAAAGAGGACCTGCATCTTTTCGAAATCTCGGAGGTCTGCCACAAAGACATCCAGAAGAAACTGGTACGCAACGTCCTGACCCGTGCTTCGTCTCTTGCGGTATCGAGGGTGCTCTTTCGTACGCTCGAAGCCCTGGACGCAGGGGATGGCGTGCTGGATCTGGCGTTGCCGAAGATGTTTACCGAAGAAGGCGGTGCCGACGTTAATTTGCCTTGGAGATACATGGTAAACATCACGTACAACGCTGAGGGAAAGTGTCCCGTGGCGAAGGGGAAGACAGGCGGCGACTGCGCGACGGAGGTGGCCGAGTTTTTCCTGAAGCACAAGGGCGAAGTCTACGACGATACCACTGCCACGGGGCAACTCGTCCTCCAGGCAGCCGCCGAGTTGATCACGCCCGTGCGGCCCACACACTCGCCGCCCGAGTTCGTCGAGATCGGCCACCGGCCGCCGTACAACGAGTCGCAATTCTTGCTGGTCGTGAAGAAGCCGTCGCAGAAGTGGGAGATCACGATCGAACTGACCAAGAAGAAGCCGCGGCCGACACCCGCGATCCAGTGCCCGGGCGCCACGGCCATCCGGACCATCCTCAAGCTCGGGGTGAACCTGCAGAAGATAGACGTCCGGAACAACAATATCTACGTTCCGGGAGCCGAAGCTATCTTGGACGGCGTCCGGTACTGCAAAAGCGTCGTCGAGGTGTACTTCCTGGACGACGGATGCGTCGCGCAAGAGTCACCGGAGGAGATGCAACGCCCGCAAGAATTGCAAAAGCTTTCACGAGCCACGGTAGCGGAACTACGCATGCGGGCAGCTAGCGTATTTGTCGTCGCCGCGCTGTGTTCAGCCGCGTCAACCTGCACGCTTGGCCCCACGTTCGGCCACGTTTTGACGAGTAAACAAAGCCTGCGCTGTGTCAGACTGTTCAACAAGCAGTCAAACCAACTCCGCCTGCTACAGATCGACCAAATCATCTCCCTCCGCTGCACCCATCACGCCGGGATGCTCTACGAAGACCACGTCGCCGAGTTCGGGTCGCGGTGGCCGATGATTGCGGCGGAAGCTTTGTGGGACTTAGACGTCGTGAAAATGGACTTCGACGCTCTATTCGACAAGCGACCTGCCGAAACCGTCGACTTCCTGACGCTCCTCACCTTCCGCTGCCTCATCAGCAACAAGGAGCCGCCGAAGCTCCCGAGGGCGCTGGTGGCCGCTGCGAGGTGCGCGTCGCTGGAGACCATTCGGCTGCTGCTTGCGCTCGGGTGCCAGAAGTTCGAGTACGACTTATTTGGAGAGACGCCGTATTTAAAGAGCAAGCGCAGGAAGACCCGCGAGCAGCACATGCGAACCCACCCGCACCACATCCACGCAATGATCCCCGTCAGAAGAAGCCCGCAAACCGCGAGTTTGGAAAGGAGCGGCTGGGGAAGGAGTCCGGAGGTGCAAAACTCGGACAACGAGATGATCCGGTCGCTACTGAGAGTGGAGAGGACGTGCTACACGTCGTTGCCCAGGGTGTTAGAGTTGATGAAGGAGAGCTCGAGATTGACGGCAGACGCGTCGCGCGCGGTTCTCGTATCCGATGCGAAATCGGTGACAGGGTGGAGGTTGAAGCGCTTAGCGCTGGAGCTGATCAGACTGTACGAAAACAAGCCCGGCAACTTCCTCTCCGAGCTCTCCGAAAACCTCCCCGAAGCTTTCTCGGGCGCTGCAGGATGGGCGCGGCTCAAAAACCTCGTCGAACACGCGGTGCAGTGCGGCCTGCGCAGCCCCCACCTGAAGTCTTCGATTCCCATGGGACAAGCCAGCGTGACGCTCCTCGCCTACTACCTCTACTCAGCCTGCGAGCTGCCGTTGAAGGAGACCACCGTCCCACTGCACAATGGAATCTCGCCGCCGGTAGCCCCGTCGTTCGAGCCGACGTGCAGGCGATACAGCCCTAAGATGAAAACCTTCCTCACGAAATCTCGGTTCGTCGATGTCGAAATGCAACCAAAATGGGCCGCAGCACGCTCAGAGCCCGCTCAGAGGCGTATGCTGCACCACGGCGTGTTCCACTTCGCGCACGACCTCGACTTGCTGTCGGAGATGGAGATCCAGGACTATGTGCAGGGATGCCGACACCGGAGGTTCGAAGAGGGTGAAAAAGGCAGTCCTGTGTTTAAGGAAACGGCGCGGCGGTGGTACGAGCCGGCAGAAGATTCTTCGGCGCCGGGCGAGTACCTGAGCAAGCGTGACTTTTTGGAACGAGGCTGGGAAGACGCCAAAGAGGAGCCGCGGAGGCTGAGAAAGATGAACAGGGAAGGCACCTTCGTATTTGACTTCGAATGGTACGAAGCCGCGGAGACGCCCCGTGCCGCAAAACCGTCGCTTTTCACTGGGGTCCCGAAGGGAAACGAGAGGCATCCAGATGCCGATGGCTCGTGGCAGCAGGCACTACCGACGACGCAGGCGAGGGTCAACACCCTGCATTTCGACCTGACCGAGGCGTCGCAAAACTTGGTCTCACCCGAGAACAACGGAGGGAGAACCATGCTGGCGAAAAGCCGCGAGCGAGCGGGCCGGTGGATCAAAACGTGGGCTGTCCTGAATTCGGTCCTAACGTTTGCCCCTGAGGAAGAACTCGTCGTCACGCGGTACATTCCCAACGTTTCCGTCGCTGTCATGACCGAGCACCTTGCCCTGCACAAAGGTCAAGCCTACGGTATTGCCGAGCCTTCTCTTTGGAACTACCAGGTCGACTCAGATGAAGACGATATCAACGAGCCCGAGCTCTTGCAGCAGTCCGTCACGACGATCAAGCTAATCGCGAGGGGTCGTTTGAAGGGCGCTCGCATTACCGAACTGACCGCAGGGCAGAGTGACTTGGTCATGCCAGCACTCAGCACGTTTATCGTACGAAACGTGACGTTGAATCGGTCGGCGTTGGTCCTCGAACTCATCGGAAGAGGGTCTCTGTTTTGCACCGACACTGAGCTACGCACGTGGTGCACCGTTGTTGGGCTGGAGGTGGAGGATGCGGAGCTGGAGTTGAGGAAGGAGTCTTCGTTGTCGTCCCGCCCGCTACGCCAGCCGTCGACGTGTTGTCCGATGCGAAATCGAAGCTGCAGGAACCCGGAGTGGGCCGCGCTCGAGACGAACGCGTACCTGTTCTTCAACAGACAGGGACAGTACTTGCCGAGCGAACGTCGCGGCAAACTCGCTGCGGCGGTAGCCGACACGTTGCGGCCCATCAACAAGTTTTCCGAGTTCGTGATCCAAGGACGCAACGCGGCCCGGCGGTACTATCATCACTCGGTTACAAGCGAGACGGCACTTCCCATCACCTACCGCCCGAGCTTCACGTTCTTGGCTCTCCTCGGCCGTGATCTGACCAACAGGTATACCCCCTACTCCCATCCTCGCCCCAACCATTCGTCTCTTCTGTCGTACTCCGTTCTCCCTCCAACGCCCCCTCTTCTGCAGCGGCGCGACGCCACCCCTCCCTAGTTCTCTGCTTCTCTCCTTCCCGCACACCAGCGGTCGGCTCTTTTTTTTTTCCGCGTCATCATTCTTTTGCATCATTTCATCTCAAGGCACGGTCATGGAGTTGGCTTATTCCATGACCAAACCACAGTTTCAACAGAAAACAGAAACAGTCTACAAAACTGAGCATTTCTTTGGAGCCGAAGTGAAATGTGAAGGAGCCTGACAGTAGAAACCCTGCGAGCGGAACAGATTATTACTCGGCGTCAGGGCAGACTGCTTTCATTTTTGCAGTCACCAGACCGCTCGACCGGTCAAGTCACTTTCCGAACAAGATTTTGTCGTATACGACGCTAGTCTTAGAAGATTTATCTTGATCTATATTAACTGATTGGGACACAAGGCACAATCCCTCTCTTTACAAGAGCTCCGAAGTGCGCATATGTGGCAGCAGTGCCTTCTTCGTTGCGTGTGATACCAGGAAACGAAGATGGTGATACCAGGCTTGCTTTCCATGACTGGACGGAAGACTCCTTCCGTATGCTGCATTCGGGACGGAACGAGCGCGATTGTAAGGTTTGCAGGAAGGACAGTCACTAGGGTCGTGGACTCGTGCCTGAAAAATCCAAAAGCAACAAAACCTTGTTTCGTCCGGGATGGCTGAGAGCATCCTCTGGCTACATCGCAGGGCACCAGCCTGCAGGATCTTGTTTCTTAGTCAAACATGCACTGCGGTATTGACAGAACTTGGAGTCCGGAACATCTGCAGGTCTCACAAACTGGGAAGCAAATGACTTCCCACTAACGAAACAAGAAGACGGGAAGCTGTGAAAACTCGGTACAGCGAGACCTTCTACGGCGGGTCAACGTAACGTTGTTTTCCGACATCCCCCCCCCAATTGCGCCGGACATCCGAAGTTTTGGACCCAGAAGAAGTGTCGGACTCAGAAAAAGAGCTGGAGTCAGAGGAAGAGTCCGAGTCACCCATCGTTGAAACCGAAAGACGGATGACGAAAGTCCTGAGCAGTACATCGTAGAAACTTTTTGGAGGTAACACAAGGTTTCAGTGAAGGACATCGAGAAGACCAGTCGCCCACTTTTCAGCCCGCTGTCGATTCTCGTCGGTTCGAAATGGCTCTCCGCTTCGACAGTCGAAAGACGGAAAAAGTGTCCAACGTTATGGCCGCGTGCTCTCAATACGACCGGTAGCTGGTGGCTGCACCATTCTATATAAGCATGAGGCATGTACTCGCCGGCGTACGTCGAAGTATCAAATCCTGCCATCCAAAGTTCTTAGGAGTACATCCTCCACACTGCGGATGAAGCCTTCGTCCACTGTGCACACAGGCCTTGCGTTCCGCATGCGGAACGTACGGAATTCCGCACGTGAATAAAAATTGTCCTGGGATGTGTCTTTTGGCTTGGCTAATCAAGCTGTGAGGCAATACTAATTTGCGGACGCCTTCAGCGAAGCAAAGGGCAGAGACCTCAGCTGACAGCCAAGGAGGATGAGCAGGTTGATGTGCGGCAGTGTGAAGCGACCATCGAGCAGTGTGATATTATTAACTTACTTACGAACTTTCACTCTAATCAAGAACGTCCCACCTACTATTTTCCAAGAAGCAATCATGTGCTTTGATGCTGATGTGGACTTGGCGACCCAAATATGGCAAGTTGGGGGCAGCCTCTCCCTACCGGACTACACCCTGGACCCTTTTTGCTGGAGGTTGTACCCCTCATGCATGAAACTCGGAAAACTTTTTTTTCACCTTTTTGGATCTTTTCCGCACGTTCCGCATGAAGTAAATTTGAGCCCAAAAGCATCAGAAGTCAAGACTGTGCAGTGCGTATAGACTTGTTTCTTTTTAGCGTTATTTGTGGATTAGAAGGTCGGTATTTTAAAGTCTTTTTATTCCGCGGGAGGGCTCCATCACTGACGTACGGTTTACCACACTCACAGGGCGAGCACGCTGCACCACCTTCCGGCTCTGCGAATGAAAACCCCGATTCTCGAGCAGGACTCCACAGAAGTGATTGAAATCAGCGCCGCAACCATAGAAGCGATCCACCGACGGTGGAACAACAACAACGAGCTGGACGAGCTCTATCGCAGCCTGCAGGCAGAATGCCCCTCCACCGAGATTTACGGCAACGAGGTACGCCGCGACGCCGTTCCTTCTTTTCCTCTGTCGAAGAACCTTTGCGCGGCGCCGAAACCGAGTTGGACCGAATCGCTCGGCAGCAAGGTCTTTTCCCTACATGTGTTGTTTCAACAAAACCTGCGCATTTCTTTCCCTTGCAGAGGGTCCGAATACCGGAGATGCTCGGATACCGGAGAAAGCTTGCTGCACAGTAGAAAACCTTCACATGCTCGGCGTTACGGCAGATCCACGCGGGGCCCTCTGCAAGGATAGATAGAGAGAAGCTCGCTTCGTAGGAGCGCTAATCGTATTTGTGAACCTGTTTCAAGCGCAAGTGCTTGAATGTGCTGTTCACCTCGTTCCATCCCGGCTAGTACCGCACGTCGAGGTTCGTACCGAGTTGCAAGCTTTCCCCGCGTTCACAGATTCTTTTCATCACAATAAGTTAAACTATCCCGATACGATATGCCACTTACGAACTTCGGTTTCAGCGCCCAGAGGCTGAGGGCGAATCATGGACAAATCACAACCAGTAACTACATGTTTCAGATGAGTCCAAGCTGCACCACAGTGGCCACAGAGGGTGGTCTCAATACCAGAGTTTCATGGTCATCCCTGACGCCACGGAGAAGGTGAACAAGCAGTGGATGTTTTTCTGTCGTCCGACTGAAGTGGCGCCGATGTGACCAGCGCCGGAGGGGATTGATGCGTTTATCAACGACTAGACAGCACGAGTTCAAATATTTATTGCAAAGGTACATGACGGAGCTCCCCTGCATGCCGGGTTGGGGTACGAGTGGGAGCCGTGCACAGAGGTATGGGACGTTACACGGCTACCTGCACTGTGGAGCCAAAAAGCGCGGTTGGTTGGAGTGTTGCTCCCATGCTAAAGCCCGGAGCCGGCATAAATACCTGATTACAAAATAACGCTAAAAACATGACAGAAATTCCGGATCACTATCGGCGGCGTGCAGCAGCTGGTCCGCTCGACGTGTGTAACAACGAGCCATTGCCTGCCGCAGAGCTTCTATTGCCGGCTGGTTGGCGGCTTCACGTCCAAGACAGAATACCTGCTGTTCTTCAACATCTTCCGAGCGACCCCTCTGCTTGTGATCGCGGATCACTGGGAGACTTGCAAGAGGGAGCAACAGGAGCTGCTCATGACGGAGCTGCAAGAGACCGAGGCGCGCCTGCACGCCGCGCAGAAGGACAAGAATTTCGCGAAGGAGTACCGGAACAAGGTGATGCGCAAGATCCGCCAGGACAGCTTGGCCTTGCTCGAGGCGTCAGCGGACGGGCTGCAGGAGCGGTTCAAGGACTGGGTCGAGCACGTGCTGGCGAGGGCGACGAATTACGGGTTCCCTTCCAACCGGCACGCGAGGCTCACCTTGGGGAAGAGCCTCGTCGAGCTGTCCACCGAGGTTTGCGTCGCGCAGCAGGGCTACTTCTTCACGTCCGGCCGCAACGACAGCCACAACCAGATCGTGTCGAAGCCGCCGCGCCCCGTCACGTTCCTGTCGGCGCCCGGGGTCGACTTTTGCTACCCGCAGTCGACGGTGGCAGAGGCGAGCAAATACTTCCAACGCGTCTCCGCAGCGTCCACCGGGCTCCCCGACAACGAAGCGCAGCCTGCGGTCGCGCCGGCTCCGCCGACATACGTCTTCTCGCGGCACGAGGGTTGGAAATACTTCAAAGCGACCAAAAAGCTCGAGCTCCGGCAACGGATCAAGGTCCTGTACGACTGCATCTTCCGAGCTGCTGAAGGGCAGGTATGCGACTTGTCTTCAGTGTGCCAGCGTGAGCTGGTAAGCCCCCTGCAAAGATCAATCACAGCAACCCGGAATGGGGGCATCATTCGCCTGTACCCGTCTGGCGAACAGCTGTTCTGCGCTAGCAAGTTTCCTTTTGATTTTCGAGTGCCGTTTCTTGCTTGCGAAGAAAACCTGGCACACCCTTTTCCTGCAGCTTTTGTCAGCCTCAATCCACGCACAGGGAGTCCGTAACATGTGCATGCTCCCGCTTGGGCTGGGCTTGTATCTGATCAATCTCGACGACAACGTGAAAAACGACGTCGTGGAGGCGTACTTCGGCGCACAGTTCGAGCTGTTGAGCGAAAGGGACTGGGGATTCGAAAATGTATGCGCTTTGTTCCTTCTGTCCCCTCCTGTTCTCACAGTCCCGCCCACCCCTAAATGTCCGGTGAGGGAGCTCGGTGAGTGCCCTGAGTTTTTTAACTGATTGCTGAGACACGGTTGTAGGGGCCTTCTCCCCGTGACGGATTCGCCTGTGCTCTAGTAGCACGGGTGGTCCTGGCTGTGACGAGCTACGAACAGCCGCCAGACAAACGTGGCTTACCCTCCTTTTGAATTTCGGGTTTGGATGTTCAAACTCTGTTTGAGCATGTTGAGCGAAAACCTTTTGCTCACAAAAGAGCCTCTGTTTTGCCTCCCAAGAAATTGCTTGCCCGCTCCGGACTTACCGACAGCCTTCACCGCACGACGCGTCGGGTTGCTTCTCGCTGCTGACATCAACTCTGTAACACTGCAAGGGAGGTGTGCCGGTACCCACCGCGAAAGCATGTCTTGGTGAGGAAGCGCCCTACGTGGCCCAACAGGCACGGCCCCGCCGCTTGACAGTAAGAAGCTATGAATGGTGTGATCCGCATACCGGTAAAAAAAGTGCCTTAACTGTGGCGAGCAACGAACAGTTTTACCCTGCAAATCTACCCAAAAAAAGCCTTATTTTAGGGCGGAAACAACCCGCACCACGTGAAGCACCGCAAGTGCCGCGAAACCCAAACACCACACTGCGAGAAAATACATATAAACGCGGACAACAGACCGGTACGGGCTACAAGGCAACCCCTGCTCAACTGCACCTTAAAGAACTCAATGCTCAACTTGTAGAACGTGGGGGCCCAAGACTACACTCCACGAAGGAATGTACTTGGTGTCGGTCACAAACAGTCCCGGATATGGCTAGCCATAACCCATGCACTAAATATACAACCCGTAACCACATAGCCCTTTCTTGCTCTAAGAGAACCCATTTAAGAACGGTCACACGGAGACCCTAAAACCCCGGAATTTCAAGCGAACTTTAACTCTAAAAACTCGGCACAAAACCGTACGTCTCCTTGTACGCGGTACTCTGTCAGTTCGGCGACGTTAACCCCTTACCGACCACCCGGGAAAAAGTCGAGGGTACCCGGTCGGTAAGGGGCTAATGCAGTCAAAGCTCCCTGGGAAACGTTCAAGGGACTGAAGGGTGTACCACCCTCGTCGGAGCCATCAGCGCTTTCTGTTTGCGCCGGCGTCCTTCTTCCGGATGTTTGGCAGCCGCTGCTAAACAGCGACACAGTGCATGCTAATCCATGTGGTTCATGTACTTAAAATTCATGCCAGTCCAGCGCAACATGAACGATGACACAAAGAAGCGGCAGCCGCGTTCGCAGAAGCCGACTGGCTGGAAGGTATGCAGTACCGAAGCGTTCCCTCTAAGGAATGGATGAACGTGCCGATCCCTGAATTCGCAGACCCCGGAATTACTTAGGCCAACAGGATCCAAACTTTCAAGCGAATTCACACAGAACACGCCCCCGAGGCCTACGAGAGGCAGGCGCAGCAGGAGCAGGCCGAGGCGGACGAGGAGCACGCGAGGGCGGTGCAGGAGCACGCGAGGGCGGTGCTCGACGAGGAGGTGGCGATGGCCATCGACTCCAGCGCCCACGAGGGCGCGGAAGCGGCAGAAGCCCCCGCCGCCAACCCGCAAACCCCCGCCCAAGAACACCCGCAAACCCCCCCCCAAGAAGGTTTTTGGACGTTCTTGCGAAACCTTTTCTAACACCTTGTTCTTGCAAAAAGGTTTATCACCCGGTCGTCGAACACGGGTCCCGTTCCCAATCCTACTGGGGACGGGTCATGCTTCTTCAACGAAGTACTCGAAGGCCTATCGCAATCGCAACCCGAGTCGCCACCGCGCAGAAAACGCCCACGCATGCCGACGGCCAGTCCAACAGCCAGCCGGTCACCGAGCGGGAAACCGGACACGAAGAAGACACGGTCCGACCAGGATGTTGATAAGACATCTCAAGGTAACGCTCAGCCACTGGAATGTTCCCACTGTGGGGCAACCGAAAAACTGAGCGGCGGATCTTTTGCCAACTCACAGGGTGTCGAAATCCACGAGCGCACCTGTGCAAAAAACCCCGCATGCCACCAAAATACCTAGCCCAGTCCTATCTGGAGCGCTGACCCGGCGAGCTACGAGGGCACAAACCTTTTCCTTCCGTCTATTTTCCATTCTTGCATTTCAGACCTGCATGCCCCATCAAAAGCAATCGAAAAGAAAACAAAAGAGCGTTTTACCACCTTGCGCGGTGTCACGGGATGTTTGGCAGCCGCAGTGCATGCTAATCCATGTGGTTCATGTACTTAAAAGAACTCAATGCTAAACAGTACTTTATTGGTGGCTTACCGTGGTCGCCAGCAAGCCTCCCTCGGGTTTGTTAGGTATAAAACGGTACCGGACCCCTCCGGTGAAAGAAGCACACCAAGAGAGCGCGGAGAGAAAATCAGTAAGAAGAAGAAAGTCAGAAAACAGACCCAGAACGGAACGTCCCAGGGGAAAAAATGGAGGAGATCGAACAATACCTCCAGAAGGCACAGCGACTCGCTGAGGAGGCGGAAGACGAAGCGCAGATCAGCGCGGTGTTCGGGATCATCAAGGTCCTGCTCATCTTGACCGAGAAGGCCGGGCAGAAGCGAGCCCGAGAACGAGGGATGGCGACGCCCCAGACGAAATCGAAGCCGAAGACAACGACGAACCCGAAGGCCGGGCAGAAGCAGCCCGAGAAGGCCGAGCAGGAGCAGCCCGCGAAGCAGACGACGGCGGCGCCCATGAAACATACGACGGCGGCGCCCGCGGAACAACTGAAGCAAGCAGACCGCCAGGCGGACACCGCGACGAAAGAAGGAACCGCCCGGAAAGAGCCGCGAGCGAGCGGATGGAAAGAAGTGGTCGGAAGGAAGAAGCCGGCTGCCCCGAAGAACGCAGGGCTACGGACCGACGACTGGGGGATGAAGGCCATCGACGTGAAGAGCGTGCTGGAAGGGAATACGCGGCGCGGAATCGTTGAGACGACGACGGAGGAAGGGAGAAAGGTCGTCGCCCACGCGAAGGAGCTGACCGACCTGGAAGCAGACGGCGTCGCCCTCGTGGTCATCACCCCGAAGCCGGCAGACGAGGAGCGCTCGACGTACGAGATCGTTTTCTCGACGGACGGGACGCCGTCCTACAGATACGTCACCCTGTGTGGAGACGCGCGGGCCGCCCAGGGGAGGATCGGGCTCAAGAAGACGGCCAACGAGACGCAGGTGCTGGTGTTCACTGCCCTGCACCGGGAGCTACCGAAGGAAACCGTGACGCTGCTCACCGACAAGAAGAAGGGGGCCGGTGTGATCGACCGCATGTGTGCAACGGCGGCAAGGGACAACGGCGCCGAGATCGAGAAGCGCCACCGATGGCGACACGCGGACCTGCCGGAGAGGAGCACCTGCATGGTGCGAGTGACGCTGGCGCAGGCCAACAAGCTCCTCGCCTGCAGCGGGAACGGAGGCCACTTCTGGTCAGCCCCCAGCTTCGCACGGGGTGGAGAAACGGACAGCGTCCTTTGGCTCGACAAGGCCGCCACCCTCGACGACGCACTCGCCCTGGCGGCCCTGCCTGGCACCAACGGGCTGGCTGCGGCGGTGACACGCCTGGGGGTCCGCTACACCGGCGACGAAGCACTGGAGGAGCTGCAGGAGGCGGCCGGCGACCTCGTCGCCCCGCCACGATACGGCGGAGGGCTGGCGTACTTCGTCACCGGCGGGCGGAATGAGCACGCCGCGGACATCACAGCGGCGCTCAGAGATGTCGGCTGGAACGGGGCGCAGAGGAAGTCCTTCACGAAGGAAGGGAGGACGAGGCTGATCGTTGTGTCGCAGCAGCCGCCGCCAGCCACAGTAGTGTCGAGGATGGGCCGCGACCCTATCTTCGTACGCCCGATCGCAAGGGGGGACGAACCGCGCGGCGGGGCGAAGGCGAACGTGTGGGAGGGGCGAATCCCCAGGGCCTCGCTGCCTAAGCAGCCAGTCAAAAGCGACGCGCCGATGGACCCGAAGGAAGGCCACATACACGTGTGGCAGGAGCCGGAGCGGAACAAGGGCACGCAGGAATGCGAAGAGTGCGAAGCACCCCGGCAGAACGGGACGATGATGCGCACATGCTTCTGCGCTGCCCGCATCTGTGGTACGTGCTACACGGCCGCAAGCAAGAAAGTGCAGGAAGTCCGGTGACTCGTGAACTCGACGCTGGTGTCACATGGGGCTGGTGAAGGCCAGCTCCATGTTGACTTCGAGGCGGTCTGCTGGACCAGCCACGACCTCTCCGGTGCCCCTGCAACCGCGCCACCTGGCCAGGCGCGCCGTGAGAGAGAGGGAGGGGAAAAGAAGAGGAGCAGGAATTCTCTTTTTCCGTCTCTGCGTGATCGAACTGCCTGGCAGGGGTGCTAGGACTCGGCAGCCCGAACGAGGGCAGGGCAGATCGCCGTGGCGCCAGGCAGGCGACGGCTGGTTCCGAGGTCTTCGGGTCGTGGTGGTTAAGTGACGCGT